>QAGG01000082.1:0-128827 GCA_003138045.1 Penicillium sp. MA 6036
TCCCCTCCCTTCGGTGGAATTTTAAAAGTAAAGGAACCAGAACTTTCTGTCGAAGACTTGGAATACAGAGATGATGATCAGCAATTCACCTAGCATTCCCGCTCTCCGTGGTGGGTTTCATATCTGAATCTTTACTATGGAAGAGACCGCAATCACCCAGGCACTTCAGCTTGGGCTACAAACGGCACTGCGAGAGAGACGAGGATCCTGAAAGCTTCCGATTTTTGAAAGAAACGCGACAATTTGAGATTGAAGACCCAAGAACACCATCATATGCGCACAGGTGGCTCTACCAACATAGCAATGCTTCCACAAGTTTCTGGTCTGATCCACAGTTCACGCTCGAGATACGGCAAGAGAGCGTCTAATGCCATCTTGCAACGCATGCGTAATTGTACGCCCGCTCTGAAAAGTTCGACCAATTCTCCCCTGATGGATGAGGCACATCGGAAACCTTACGAGCGAAGAACGAACATTCACCCACGTGAGACAGATCTGTATCACCACTGAAGCTAACCAATCTCTCGTCATGGAACTCGAGTGTTCCGTCGTTAGGCTGGTAATCGATCTGACCTTCTCCTGTTTCGCGGGATTTCAGCTGGAGGAAGTAATTGAGCGCCTGGCCTTTCTCCACCTTCGGCTTCTTTGTCTGCTGCGAAGACTTTGATATCTTCGAACTTCTCTTGGTTCCCTGCTCAGGTTTCATCTGAAGGTCATTGTCGTCGGTTTCCTCGTCTTCGGAATCCTCGTCTTCCCAGGAATCGTACCACTCGTCTCCACGGTCGTGTTCAGGGCGAGAGCAATATTCTTTTAAGGTAGATTCGTCGGCACAAAGAAACATGACCCCTTCGGCGACCCCGAAATCGAAGTCTCCTTGAAACACACCAGGTGTATCAGTAGCGTGGATATCAATGCTCATATCCTCCACCGCGTCTGGCCACTGGTCCTTAATCTCTTCGCTATCAACAATGTAAGAGCCGATAGGGGTGACTTTGGACTTGTTCTTGGAACGGGAGGTGAGATAATCCATATGTCTTTTACGCCGCTTGGATGTTCGCGCATTTTCTTTGGCCTTCAGTGCGGCCTCCTCCTGCTTGTAGTGTCCGCTAGCTGCTTTTTCCACATCTTCCTTGACCCAACCCATATAAATGACTTGATTCTGGAGTCCAATGGCACGCTTGTGGTGCAGGCCAGTGACTTCTTTGGCAGCTTCCATCATCTTTCCAGAACGATATTCGCTGTTTCGATGGAGGGGTATTCCAATCACCGAAGTCGTTTTACTGCGGTCGGGCTTTCCATCAGACAAGAAATACCTCTGCATGGCCCAATCTGGATAATCAGCAAGTTCTTCAGGGGATCGCTGGCTCAGCCACTTTGAGTGCAATTCTTTTTCAAGCTGAGCAATGTAGTCGGGGACCCGGTCGCACTTTCCAGCTTGGAGGGCGCTCTTCAGTATGTTTGTTCCCTTGCCAGAACAGTTATGTTCATCGATGTCGACACCATAGTGCTTCAGCTGGGAACGAACAAAATCGCGGTCGTCTCTCAACGCCTTTTTCCCTTTGGGTGTCATCTTTGGAAGAAACATTTCCCGAAGCGCAGAGCCTTCGATGCGCTCTATTCCATATACCGTGAAACGGCCATATGCAGAGGAGAACTGATCGCGAGGTCGGCCAGGGGCGTAGGCCATTGTGTTGTATGGCAGTTGGAAACCTTTCATCTCAAGTCAATTAGCTTGAAATAGGAGAAAGAGCTTTGGAGCACCAGAGGCAGCTGATCATGGGTTCACTTACTTCAAGGTTGAGCCACGGAATGTCTGTGCTTTTTCCAAGTCAAGAACAGCTCAAGTGCTCGATAAGAGGGAATAAACGTGTGGTGATGGCTCCGTAGCTGGATGTTGTGGCGCTATCATTGAAAGCTTGAGTTGTCAAGAATCGCGTGCACCAGGTGGAAGAAGAGGAATGGAGCTCAAGTCAAACAGTAAGTCCATGGTACCTAATGTAGTGGGGCAATCCCCCACATGTGCACGCTCCATCGGTTAGTCAGCTACAGGGTGCTGAATAAAATAAAGTCACGTATCCAGTTGTATTTTTGATACCACTTAATACCGGTATTATACAACCTTGGAAAGTGAGCCCACTTTGACACTAGCCAGATTGGGTTAGTCAAACGTGAGTGGGACCAGTTGACCTGCAACGACCAATCATCAGCGCCGCAAAGGTCAGGCCACAGACCGGCCGGTAGCCATCCGAGCCCCAACCCGTGGACAGTAGCCCTACATAGTACTCTCCAGACCCTTTCTTTTTTCACTTCCTTCAACAGTCTTCTCCTTTTCTCTTATTCAAGGACTGCTTGGAACCACAATGTTCGTGTCCCTTCCCGTTGAAGTGATCGCATATTGACTCTTTTCTCTTAGGAATTCGACCGTGCTGCCCCCCGGCACCTATTGGGGCCAATACCAGGATATCACCAACTCCAATCCTCAACTGAGCATCGCAGAGTGTCTGTGGGCTGCATGGTATGCGTGGATGCAGAATGATGTCCTGGCCACCGGCATTATGTCCTTCGCCATCCACGAGTTCTTCTACTTCGGCCGCTCTCTTCCGTGGATGTTGATCGATAGCTTTGGTTTCTTCAAGAAATACAAGATCCAAAGTGTAAGTGGCAAGCCTGAACCCAACTCCCGCCGCCATTGAATTTGTTGAGCTGGCGATCCCCTCTTCTTCACAAACTAACATTCTATCAGAACAAAACCCCTTCATTGCGTGAGCAATGGGATTGCGCCAAGTTCGTGCTTCTGAGCCACTTCACGGTCGAACTCCCTCAAATTTGGTATGTTCTAGCCCTCTGTGGTATTCTACCCGACGTTCTGTCGCCATGGTAGTTCAGGTGACCTTGGTTGCCAAGGCTGATGCCTTGCTCCGTTGTGCTCTCTCTCCCTTCTCTTCATTTCCCTGTCCGACTTCGTTTTGAGAGAGAGAAAACTACCACTGTTGCAATATCTTGCTTCTTCCGTGGAATATGTCTTCTCTCACGTTTATCTCTCGGGCCCAATTAAATACTAACTGCTCTTGTCTTCCAGGCTATTCCACCCAATGGCCCAGTTCTTCGGTCTAACAACATCCACTCCTTTTCCGTCTCCCTGGACCATGGCATATCAGATTGCGATATTCTTCGTGATGGAGGACGCTTGGCACTATTTTCTCCACCGAGCCCTTCATTGGGGTCCACTCTACAAGGCTATCCACAAAATTCACCATCAGTATTCCGCACCATTTGGCTTGGCCGCCGAATATGCTTCTCCTATCGAGGTGATGATTCTCGGCTTCGGGACCATCAGCTGTCCGATTCTCTGGTGTGCTGTCACCGGAGACCTGCATATTCTCACCATGTACATCTGGATTGTGGTGCGCTTGTTTCAGGCTATCGATGCCCACAGTGGCTACGAATTCCCTTGGAGTCTTCACCATTTCTTGCCTTTCTGGGCTGGTGCTGATCATCACGACCTCCACCATGAGAAATTCATTGGGAACTACGCTAGCAGCTTCCGCTGGTGGGATTACCTCCTTGATACCGAATACACCCCGGATTCCCTGAAGCGTCGACGAGAGCAGAAGGCGACGGCAAAGAAGGCACAATGATTAGACGATAGTACTGATTTGCCCGTGAATGGTCGGAGAAAGAGGACACGCTTTTCGCACTATGCGCACATGTAACATTACAAGAAACATACGAAATCAGAGGAAGTGCTTTGGATCAATTTTTACCACCGTAAGACTCATGGCAGGGCGAACTGTTCACCGCATTCACGAGTGCTTCTGAGCTCGATCTGCGAAGTTGATGCTGACGAGACTGTTGCAGGTCCTTCGGCACGGCGAGTGACTTTGGCGAGGCCAGACAGAGTATTGAGACCTGATGCATAGTTTTATGGGAGGAAGAATCCTTGTACTTGGAGCCCAGTGCTACATGAGACTTTGCCTTTTGAAAGTCGCTCACCTCTCAGCGCGCGTACAACGTTTCAGTTGACAGCCCCGCATCCCCCCACGACCTCGGGACCAGTAATTAACCGCCGGTGATACCCCTGTAGCCTTAGCCACGATGTACTCGTTCCTTAATCACCTTTCTCTGTCCGAACACAAGAATGCTTCACTTTCTACACTCTGCAGTAGTATCGACCAGTGGAAGCGTTTGACAAAACGAAGAGGAGTTCCCCCCTCCTTTTCCACTCAATTTGATTAGCTCCGGAATCGCGCAGTCTTATCTACCACAATGCAGACAGATTCAGAGCCCGAAGAGCTCTTACCATCGGCCCTCGACGGCGTAGAGGCCGACAGAGCTGCTTCTCTCGCCGCAAGAACAGCTTTCAACCCAGGTGATCTTTTGAAAGCCGGTCGATATCGCCCGTTCCGCAAAATTGGTCAGGGCCAGTTTGCCCACGTATGGCTTGCGGAGGACATGCAAGAGAGCCAGAACCGATATGTCGCCATCAAAATCAGCCTCAGGTGGTATACTGAGTCTCAAATACGCGAAGCTGCAATCATGAAGATGCTCGGAGATGATCCTATATCTGATCACCCAGGAAGAACGAATGTCATCGAGCTGCTCGACGACTTCATCCATAGCGGACCCAACAGTGACCATCACTGTATTGTCAGCAGACCAATGGGACGCTCCGTTGAACGGACATTGACCGAATTTATCTGGGACGATCCAGTGCCATATTCCTTCTGTCGTCGAATCTCAATTCAAGCCCTACAAGCACTGGATTATCTGCATCAGAAAGACATCATGCACGGTGATATCCACACGGGAAACTTCCTCCTCGCGTTGACCTACAATATCGATGAGAACAGCGAGGCGGATATTGAGGCAAAGAACACACACGGCAATGAGTTGAACGACCCTGGGGATCCTTTCATCCTTGACGATAAGGTCGATGTTCTCTCTGGGGGTCTCGATGCAAAGGTCATTCTAGTCGATCTCGGTGCTTCCACCAGTCCCAAAGATTCACCAAGCTTTGAGTGCGCCTATCCAATCGCGTATCGGGCACCGGAAGTCGTTATGGATATAGAAGGAATTACCAGCAAGGCTGACATCTGGGCTCTCGGCTGCGCACTCTGGCGCATCGTCACAGGGGCCCCGCTTTTCGCACCTGAAGGCTGGGGTGACATGGACGACACAAACGTTGAGCAGATTGGTAACTTTGTTGAGCGTTTGGGCCCAGTCCCCGAGTCGCTACGGTCGGCATGGAAGGACTCGGACGATCACCTTACCTCCGATGGTCACCTGAAGAACCCGTTTCCCGAAGACGAAAGAGAACTACCACTGACAGAAGAGATCAAGGACCGCAAGCCAGAGGGAATGAGTGAGGACGAGGCCACAGCATTCGTTGAATTTCTTAGCCTGATTTTTCGTCTTGAGCCGTCGGAACGAAGTTCTACGCAGGAACTGCTTCAGCATCGATGGGTTACCGCCGAATGGGACAACAAGTAAATTATTTGGAAATATAAATCACTGGTCTACTAACTGTTGCATGTTTTCGTTCTTGTATTCCTTCCAAATGGTGAATTGTATACATGTTTGGCGAGATTAGTTTAGCTAGCTCATTCCAACACACATAGACAACACCTGCTGAGACCACTCAGTCCTGGTGAGCTCCCACTCAGCTTGCCAAGGCATTGTTTGTTTGAATTTATTGAAATGTGGGTACCAATCGTACGGTGCGCAAAGTTGCAGTCTGGTCCAGGATCGGCTTTTTGATAATCGATCCAATGGTTCGATGATGGCGTTCATCCTTTGCTCGTTGAAGAAATCGTCAAACATGTCAAATGGCGGCATGCGGAGCTCCAACCGTAGGGAATGAACACTACCGAATACCTCACCAAGTAGATCAAATAAAGCACAATATGTTGCCATGAAATCCTCCTCGGAAGTATCATGAGTCTCAAATCCAACCAGAATCGATATGTCCATCGACCTTATCTGCGAGGTACATCGAGGTGAAGTTTTCCTGGAAATCAGGAAAGGCGTGTCCAGTGCTTTATTCATCGCAAACACGTTAGTCCCCCAAAGAACCTCCAAGGCTTCTTCATAGCTAAGACGCGATGTTAGATCAAATTCTTGTCGCGCTCGACCTTAAAAGGCTACTCACCCGATTTGGCAACTCCTCAACCACTCCACGCCCTCGATCTTCAACGCTTTCGTGCCTTCGGCTGCTTCATCTACCCAGCTCCCGCAATTGTCAAAATAGAGGTCTTCTGGAAAGTCATTTGATTGCGCACAGACACAGTGCCACCAGTCCCACCGAGGCCCTTTCCGTTTCGACTGCCGCACGAATGGCGAAGGATCTTTCCACACATGTCGAATATGTACTCTGCGATTACCCATGAGCTCGAGATATATCAGCCTTCTTATCTCAGCCGGTAGCCGGAAAAGAATGCTTTGGGTTTGCGGGTTACGCTGCCGGGCGCCCATCTCGCCTGTGAGATATTTTGGCGGCGGCACAGGGAGCTTCCATTGATTGAAGATATCGCCGTCGATCTCGCAAGTGGAGTCGGAAATTCCGATTGCATGGGGAGACCATGTCTTAGGCGGCCTAGCACGAGGTCTTTCTTTGTTGCGTTTGAACAATTTCGAAAATATCTTTGGGGCCATGACGATGGTTTTTTTAGGGGGCGATGGCAGACGTCTTGATACCCAGTGGGTGTGGACGAATATTCGCGGTGCGTGGCAAATGTGCCGCGTGGTATCTGGCGAGTGCGCCTCACGACATCTGTCGGATGAGAGTCGTAGACACCGATGCTAGGAAAGAAGAAGTGAAAAAATAACAGCCTATAGGTACCTCACTGCCTTTTTTAACATCATGCTCGAAAGAACAGTACTTGTATGCCGTAGCAGAGCTCAATGTATATGTGTTGACTGTGGCCATCTGATCGATGTTTTCAATACTGATGGTAGCCTCAAGAGATCTTCAATCCCCAAAAGACTATTTCCTTTTGTCGCCACTAAAAGGAGAATCAATCACTTTGAAAGCGGAGCGATCTGGGCCAAGATGCCGACCGAATCATCTCCCAAGCATTCCAAGTATGTGAAATTGGACACAGAGCTGCTCACGAGAACTCCCAAGGGTCCAACGCAGAATCATGAGCCGAAATCCCCTTCTTCGCGAACCCTTGCACCACAGATGCAACGCATGACAATGATGCTTTGAGCCTCATTCTGGGCACTCCAGGTGAACACCACAGTTGCGATGTCTACACGCAACTGCTTAGTTGAAAGAAATAATAATCAACCCTGGATGTCACCGTACATCGTATATTAATGGGGCCATTCAACCATTCCATTTCGGCGTCCCGAAATTGGCAATATCGTCGCTGTTGCCCGACAATATTTTCGCCCCTTCGTTGGTGTCGGCCCCCAATTCAATATGCAGGTAGTAGCGCTAATGCAAGGCCCAAGCGGTGAGAAGCGGATCCCGATTGAAGCCCGAAGGATCCGAGTGAGACCTCCGAAGATTCGGCCCCCAGTAATCCCACTAGCATAATTCGGGCTGTGGGCCGGCCCGGCCCCCAACGTACAATGCCACGCCAATCCAAACATTCGGGTTCTCAATATGTACGCAGCAGTTGAACTGTTCCAAGGTTGTAGCTGCAACAAAATATATCGCTTTGAAAGGTGATTTTCTTTCCTTTTTGCTCTACCTGAACAACCATCGCATAATTAACCAACTCGGGGTTCTCGACTTCTTTCCAACGATATCTTGCTGGCCTACTGTATAGGAGAAGGCCTTTGCTACCTTCCAAGGTAACCCATGCCGAGATCCCCACCTGGGCATTTCATCTCCTTCTCGGAACCACTTGAGTCAAAATGGCCATACCTCCCCATATGCACAGTGTCAGCTCTCAATATAAATTGGTCATACTAATCCACTGCCCCTATGCTACTGTAGTCCAACAAAGTGCCTCTAGCTAGATCTGCTTATACCGTGACTAAACCAGTATAAACTCCAAGACACTCGCCGGTGAGTTGGGCAGTAGATGGTTGTTTGACCACCACCTGGGAGGCAGATCCCCACTGTTATATGCTTTTGTATGTCCTTCTGCGCCAACCCTGGAGCCTTTCGGTTGGCCAGTCAGGCCTTGGTTCTTGTTGCTGACCATGTTGAACAAGGAAGTGGATTCACAACCGACGTTAAGGCCTAAAAGAAGGTATTTTAGGAGGGAGGAGCCGCACTGCGGGGGTGCAGAAAAGAGGTTACAACGAACGAAGGAGAACGTCCGAGACATAGGAAGAGCAATGTAGAAGACCAACTCGCTCTCTCCTCCCACATTGGGAGGCAGATAGATCAGGGCGATCGTGCTAGGGTTTCACATATCAGCCCCCACTGACCATACCATACAATAAATGACCATACATCCGCACTCACCCGCACACGAACCCCACAATCAGCACTAACAGTTGGTAAATACCGGTAATCTGACCGGAAGCAGCCGAACACCGCGTCTAGGCCTCCTCCCCTGAGTTTGTGCCCTGCAGAATCGAAATGATGATCGTCGTCCAATGCAGCAAGTATAACCTTCATAACTATACAATGTGACAATATCAATCTCGTCAAATGAGTAATCTCACTCGTCCTATGCATGCCTATTCGGGATGCTTCAATTTCGCATGATATATGAACCCTCGCCCTCGGGCTGAAAGAATGTGAGAATCAAGCTGCCTCGTGTCTAGTCATGTTTCTGAAGTCTTCCAGATTATCGATTGGTGTGTCCGCCATATGGCTGGCATTGACTTTGTTCAATGCCTGTGCCTTGGCCGCGACGTACCCCTACACTGTGTACCGTGGCACGTTCGTTCAACTGCCCAAGTCGAACTCGAGCTCGACAAAGCCTGAGTTGGCCCGCACGCAAGGTGCCCTCTGGGTCGGTGCTGATGGCCGTATCAAGGGATATGACTGGAGTGTTCACGACGACGCTACCTTCAAGTCTTTCCTATCAAGCCATGGCTGGGCCGATGCTGATGCAAGCACTGGAAGCACCAAGGGAACTAAGGTCAAGGTCGTCAAGTCCAATGACGATCGCAATGAGTTCTTCTTCCCTGGCTTCATCGGTATGTTATCATTGCGCAATACAACAAGTGCCGAATCTAATTCATGCAGATACCCACATCCACGCACCACAGTTCCCTAACATTGGACTCTTCGGATCATCCGGTCTGCTGGACTGGCTGAACGAGTACACCTTCCCCATGGAAGCAAGCTTCGGTGCAAAGTCAGACCCAAAGAACCAGCAAACCGATCCCAAGAAGACGCCACCAGAAGGCCTGCGCGTCTACGACCAGGTCGTAGCACGCACTCTCGCCCACGGCACAACCTGCGCTTCGTACTTCGCAACTATCCACGTTCCAGCAACAAACGCACTTGCTGCGCTCTGCCACTCGCATGGCCAGCGCGCCTTCATCGGTCGCGTCTGCATGGATAACAAGGACCAATGCCCGTCATACTACGTCGATCAATCGGCCGAGCAAGGATTCAACGCGACAAAGTCAACCATCGAATATATCCACACCCTCGACCCGAAGGGCACATTGATCAACCCGATCATCACGCCTAGATTTGCTCCTAGTTGTTCCAAGGAGTCCCTCGATGGCCTCGGCAAGCTCGCAGCCTCTTACTCTCCGCCCCTGCACATCCAAACGCATATCTCGGAGTCAACTGCGGAAGTTGAGCTCGTTCAACAACTATTCCCAGACTCGACCAGCTACGCCGATGTCTACGACAAGTCCAACCTTCTAACAAACAGAACCATCCTCGCTCACGGCGTCCATCTCACAAAGGAAGAGTTGACCCTCATTCGCACCCGCGGATCAAAGGTCGCCCACTGCCCCGCCTCCAACTCCGCGCTGGGCTCCGGTCTCGCTCCCGTGCGCTTCATGCTCGACCAAGGCGTCACAGTCGGTCTAGGCACCGACGTCAGCGGCGGCTACAGCCCCAGCATCCTCGAAGCAGCCCGTCAAGCCAGTCTGATCTCCCGTCTCGTTCAGTATAGCTCCGAGTACCAGGACGAGACTGGTAACAAGACATCTGACGGCAGCGAGAAGCTGACTGTTGATGAGGCGCTGTACCTTGCTACGCGCGGAGGTGCGGCCGTAGTCGATATGGCGGATGATCTTGGTGGCTTTGACAAGGGTATGATCTGGGATGCGCAGCTCATTGAGCTTGGTGCTGTCAAGAACAGTACTACTAGTCCTCTTGATGCGGCTAGTACCAATGCTCTTGTTGCTCGTGCTGTTGCGACGGGTACTGTGGGCAATGTCGATCTGTTTGGCGATGAGACCTGGCAGGAGCAGATCCAGAAGTGGATGTGGAGTGGTGATGATCGCAATGTGAAGAATGTTTGGGTTCAGGGAAAGCTGGTGCATACCAGGAAGTAGTTTGGCAGTTGATTATGAAGATGTATAGTTGTATTTAGGGGTTGTTTTAGATACTGGTGGATGTTGTCGCCGTCAGGCATGTCGTTAAATGTGTATAGTGAATGCGTCTGTTATTTGGAACTCGTGGTTGCTGCCTCGTAGATCTACTGTAAGATTTCCAAGTTTACAAGTCAACCTTGGAAGGTCGCAAGTATGTGCTTGCCTTTTCCAATTAATTACTCTGTCGGCGCAAGCGGGGAGAGTAGGCTGAAATCATTGTTCGTAGTTCAATTGAAGATATCGTAGCAAACACCAAGGCCTAATACGGCTCTACTCCTTAACCAAAATAGATAAAAACGTCAAGATATACATGAATCAATCGTAAATCATAGCCAGACCAAATGCCAAGGAGTGACAAATCGAAATCAAGGCAATCGAACCGCAAGGAAGACGGCCTATGAGTTTTGTTGTCGACTCCATGGGATATCCTTGCGAAGCAATTCCCGGAGCTCGGGAGAAATCACCTTTGGTTTATCGGCGTTCACGGCATTTTGGAGGGAGGATGAGCCACTAACCCCGCTGCTCGATCCAGTGGCAGCCTGCTGAGGTGACTTGCCCTTGTTTGCGGCATCTGAGGCAGAGGCGCCGGGCCGACGCTGGTGAGCAGTTGGGGCAGCAGGGAAATTATCTTTCTTGTCAATGGCCTGGACCGATCGTTCGAATCTCTTGAAAAGCGATTCGGCGCGAGTGAGGATTGGCTCGAGTTCCATTGTGTTAGACAGCTCGTTAACTAGGGTGAGGTTAGCGGGCGAAGAATACATATTTTTCCATCGCGACATACTATATTTGAGGACTTCATCAAAGTGCTTCAAGTGGTCCATGATCACATCTCGGTGCTTCTCGAGGATGGCGAGTGCAATGAACAGGTGGAAGCTACTGGAGTAGTAGTCGGTCCAAAGTGTCTCCCATAGCCGCAAAACGTCACTCCAGTCAAACTCGCGCTTGTACCAAACCAATAGCATCCGGAAGAAAAAGAAGAAATTGGTGCTATCGGCGGACTGCAGATGCAAATAAAGCTGTGGGTCCATGAGCTGGACAAGATTATCCAATGCGAGCAGTTGGCCACGCATTCCAGATTGGTCGCGCAGGAAATTGTGTTCCTGGATAACAAAATTAGCATGGGAAAAAACCCCAATTTTCCGTAATCATACCATGCGGTCCATAAATTCAACAAACGCCCAGAAAGCGACAGCATCATCCTGCATGACGGCGTAGATCGGCGCAAGGAGATCACTCATACCCTGAACGTAGCCAAGATCTGGGTTGAACTCATTGTACGTCAAGAGCATGTCTTTCATCTGCTCCAGGTGAACGTTGGTGCCGGTCTCTGCAAAGGGAGAATCCGGGTCAGGGTGAGGGATATCTTCGCCCGCAAACAATGGAATGGTGCGATCAGTACGGTGAACATCCTTCTCTGTAGTCATATGTCAGTCACAAGAATGCTGCAAGCTCAGGGTCGTCATACCTATTCGGTTCTTTTGCTCCTTCCAGTGATCAAATTGCTCGATGGTCGAGTTGCCCTCTACCATCCGCTCCCACCACCCGGCTTTGAGTCGAATGTATTCATCACGCTTTGAGTTCATCATGACCTGTCGATCTTCGCGGCTGCTATCCCACGAATATACACCGAGAAGGAATAGCCAAGCTTCCTTTCGGACGCCATCGTTGGGATCCAGACCTCCGTGGAAGATGCGCTCTTTGACTTCTTCGCTCGTCACTTGAAGTCTCCCTGATACTGGATCGAAGAAACCCTCCCATTCTGGGAGCTGAAGAACGCGGCGGCGCTCCTGGATACCTAAGTTCCCGCTCTCCAACTCCAAGATCTCAAATTCGCCGACTGAGCTGTTCTCCATCTCCAACATGTCCTGCGCGGTCCAGATGCGTGCATTGCGCTCTTTGTCGCTTTGCTCGGCAACGCTCATCGCCCAGCGAGCTAGATACACACGGGCGCTATCAAACTCGTCCTGCAGGGTTTGGATTTCGGGGTTCTTCATCAAGCGGCGCATTTGAGGTGGTATGCGAGGGTTTTCGGCGATCTCGTTTGCCGTCCTACGGGTGAAGGTAGTAATCTTGCTGAGCTGCTCCAGCACCTTCCACCTGGTCTCCTTGAGGGTCTTCATAAAAGGATCCATACTGGCATCGGGTGTTCCGGCCTGGGCAGAAGCGGAAGCTGCTTGGGGCTGCGCCTTAGATGACAGCGATCGATCTCCTTGGCTCACTGGCCGACCAAAAGACAACTGATCTTCTGCCGATGGGTCGATAAGATAGACGTTGCGATCCACTGATGATCGCTCTACCTCCACGTATTTGCGCAACCACCGCAGAATCTCATCGCCACCCCAGAATAAGCTCCCCTCATTGCTGAAAGGGTCAAAACTTTCCCTGACTCTCTTCTTCTTCTGCAGGATTGTGGATTCGCATTCGTCGTCGTGGAAGAAGAGTGCGGGGAAGCCATCGCCCGCGCGAGTGTTGATCACCACACTCCCAAACCACCATCCCAAGCTCGGCGGCCTCACTAAGAGTGAGTAAATTTCTGAGAGTGGTACCGCGAAGGCGTACAGCCCGATGGGGTCTTTATAGGTAGTGGTTGTCGGAAGTGGCGGAACGAGGTATTTTTGGCGCGGCGGGGAGTCATCGTCGGCGAGGTCGACTTTCACGTATGTATCATAGGCCTCTCCGAGGGAGGACTCTGGAACCCACGCGAGCAGGTAGGAGGGTGTGTTGGGCTTGTTCGGGTGGGATGTGGAAGCATGTGATTCGGTCGGTTTTTGTTCAATCAAGGCGATGAAGCCGGGAATATTGTCTTTGGATGAGGCGGTTGGGTGCACATAGACCTGGGCTAGGTGAGCTGAGGGTATTCAACGGCGCGACATATGAGCCTACCTTGCTTTTGGAGAAGAGTAGCTTGACCCCTCTTTTTGAGGCGACCTGGGCGATGGTGTTGTATTCATCTTCGTCGTCGTCACTCATGGCGTAACAAGATGCTGGTGGTGAAGGTGTGGGAGGAGGCGTATATTTGACTGGGCCCATGGTGAAAGATGGAAAGAAGAGAGGAAGCCGGTTGAAAGTTGGCGACGTAATGATGCGCGCGATAAGATAAGCCGATATGGATTTCGTTGCTTTTGCTTCTTCTTTGCTTCTTCTTTGCTTCTTCTTTGCTTCTTGCTTTGCTTTCGATTTCTTGTCTCTTCTGGTTCTTTTGGAGATGTCAAGTTTGCTTTTACTGAATGGAAATGATCATGCCACTGGGATTCTGTGACCTTCGCCTGTTTGCAGTCGCCACTCATCCACTTCTCCAGGCAGCCGGATTTGCGACCATCGACAATAAACTGGAATCAGCTACATGATTTAATTTTATTCAAGTAGTTATCGTATCGCCTCTCACACTTTGAATGGTTTGAAGACTGGGATACATCACGATGATCCCTATATGTGGAATTTTAGAATGAAGATATATTTTTTGCAACGGCGTGACCCAGACCGCGTGCCGTATCAGATGAATGCAGCAACTGGCCTATAAATGGGATAAAATGCGAAATTGCGTGGTATTTTAGATCGCGACGAAGTGAACTATTGATGCCAACAGACAAAGAATGTTCAAGGTTTCACAGTAAACAAATCTGGCGATGAACTTGTAGATATCTTGGCAAGAGAGCTTCGCGGTCGCTTTCACCAGCTGTGCAGCACGAGCGATCCGCTCTATCCATTCCCAGGTGGATATACCTGGACCCTGTCAAAGGCTAGACCGATGCAGACTTCCAGTCAGCTGGTGCATGCCGAGTCCGCCGTGACATCAACAACGGGACAGGATAACCTATTTGGGAAACCATATGCCGCATCGTCAACCTCACACAAGGTTTGACAACCAAAGAACTGATAGAGACTGAGCCATTTCACAGTGAGTCTACATACACGTTAGATGGAGATATAAGGGGCAGGTTATTTCATCGTCGGTATCGCATTTCCAAGTTGTACATCAGGATTTGAAATTGATCAACGGCTTTATTTTACAATGTCTGAGCTCCCTCGTACTTTGCCTGCCTCTTGGTATTGCAGTGAACCACTGTACCAGATGGAACGCCGCGCGGTCTTCTTCAAGGTGGGTATTGTGCAGTCTTTGGTTGCCCTGGAGAGACTGAAAAAATGACAGTCTTGGTACTTGCTCGGCCCCGTCACCAGGTTCCAGGTTGTGGGCGAACAGGTTCCCTACGAAGTGGCACAGCAGCCTGTATATGCTGTTCGTACTTCGGGTGAGACCTTGAACCCTGCTTCGGACGAACTGAAGGTTCTTTGTGCCAAAACGGTATGTGATACTGGTGAAAACAAACCCTGAAGATAGGAGTTGACTGTGTGTAGGGCAAGGAGCTGCGCAGCCACCTCACTCCCACCGGACTGCTGTTTTCCACAATCTCCAATGAAGCACCAAGCTTCCATGACTTCTTCCCCGAACTGGAAGAATTGCTAGGAAAGGTGGACTTCGCCAAGCTTCCCTATCGCCGGAGCATCAGCTATGAGGGTCGATTCAACTGGAAGACCATGTAAGAGCTCTCGACCATTAAGATTCTCAAATCTAACTTGCGTGCAGGGTTGATGGCTACCAGGAGTGCTTGCACTGCCAGTACACCCATCCATCATTCTCAATCTACTATCCACCAACGTTCTACACCGTGCGCAACAAGCACAACTTCTCGCAGCACATCGCTGACCCAAAGAAGCCTGATGATGGCCTCTTCCTTTACTTCTTCCCCAACTGTACCCTGAATGTATACGGCGGAGGAATGTCCATGTTCAGAGTGTGTCCGACAGCCGACCCGCACGTCACTCGAATGGAGTTCGACTACTACCACCTCGAAGTGGGCGAGAAGTTTGAGGAGTACTTCAAGTTTGTCCGTCAAGTGGCCATGGAGGACTATGAATTGTGTGAGAAGGCTCAGGACAATCTCGCTAAAGGGGTCTACCATGAAGGAATCTTGAACCCGGAGAAGGAGAACGGCGTATCTTGTGAGTGGGAGGTCTATTTTCCCGCGTAATCAATGGTTTACTAATTTAATCTAAACTAAGACTACCAGCAACGAGTGTTTGAAATGGTCTGTGAGCAGCATGAGTTTGATAGAAAGACTCTGACCAAAGAAGACGAGAAAGATGAACACATCGCACCAGCTATGGTGGAGATGGCAGCTTAGTAGGCCGAAGAAACGTTCATCAACCTTGCGAAGAGTGATACATGGGCTTGATTTTTAATGTCACTTAATCGGAAGTAATATCAATTGATGTTTATTCCTCTGTCTCTCAGGCTTCAAATGACCGCTTAGAAGGGCCGCAGTAGCCAGCTCTATGCGTCAAGCTCTTTACAATATCTAATATCTCTCTCTCTCTCCTCTCCCCCTCTCTACCTTCCCTTCTCTCTTCCTTTCTCTTCTCTCTTCTCTCTCCCTTGGGTTCTTTCCAAGATCTACCCTGTCTATCCCCCTCTCCCCCCTCTCTGCCTTCCCTTCTCTTTTATCTTCTCTCCCCTCTCTCCCCTCTCTTCCCTCCCTGCCTCCCCTTCTCTCTTCTTCTATCTCTTCCCCCTTCTCTTCTCCCTCCATCCTTTCCCACAACTCTCGTCCATATCTTCGATCTGGTCACATTAAAGAAACCTTTAAAGAGATCATGATCGAATGATTCCACTTTACTTCCCAACCTTGGACGATCGGACGAAATCGACATCGGCTCGGAGTTGGAGTCGCTGTCAGGCGCGCCATCCAACGGCGAGGCGACGAAAGGAGCTCATCCTCCTCCAACCAAACAATCATCACCCAAACAATCTCTCACCCACCATGGGTTAATAAATGTGGTGGTGGTTCCATGCAGATAAAGCAGAAGTGACCCCCGATGGTCGCCAACCACCATTCACTCGGACCACCCAATCTTCGACTGCGAAGTACCTCCTATCCCTGCGCTTCTCGAGTTCCCAATCGTCATTTACCGAGTCGGTACACAAGACGATGAAAACATCGGAAGCCGGAGAACATCCCAATTGCCTACCTAAACATGAAGCCGGAAGGCGGCTCGGTGCCCATTGAGTGGCAGAGTGGAGTTGGCAGTGTTATTGTCGCAAGGAAAGACAAGAAGGAACTACATCATCGGCACTTCGAGGCAATATACATGTAATGCCTCCAAATATGATCGGAGTTCCTAGATGGCTATGGGGCACCTGAAGAGCTGTACGTTCGGAACGTATTCGAACGGTGGTTCGAGACGTACAAGCAATGTTCCACTTCATTTGCTGAAAACACTGTTTTCGGAGGTCGCCTTCTGGTTGAAGGACGCGTTTGGTATGGAGGAGGCAATTGAGAGTCCGTGCCTCCCTTGTACGATGACTGAGCTAGGTGTGCGCTATGGAATCGGTTGAGCCCTTCAGCCTGTGATGCGCGAACACAAGTCAAGTGAGAATTTCTATCGTGATGTTGAATCTATTTCAAGTTACCTCCATGCAAAGCAATCCACCCGTACTCTCGAGGGGGACCATGTTGTCGCCGTAATTTTGGGATATGGGCACCTTTCTCTATCTGCACAATAGAGACCATAGTCCCTGCAAGAATGCATGCAACTACGTAGTCCCGCGCGGTATCTTATCTCCAAACTATCCTTTGCCTAGGTGTGCGATTCGAAGCTCCGTTTTCGACGTAGTAACAACACTATAGGGAACAAGGAGGGTTGCGTTTACAATTGATTTGCTTATTTCTCGTCATGTTTGATTTGCCCTGCAGCTATACAAGAACCTATTGGCCCCAAGCACGACGGGATGCTGCTGAGATAGCTCCAGGAAATTACAACCTAATCGGGAAGTTTGGTGGAGAGGGGGCTGCATGTTGTACTCCAAGGGCAAAGCGTGTTATGTGGGGGCACGGGACTTGGGCCTCTTCATCAGAAGTATATCAACTTCACTCGTCAACCACACACAACACAAACACCACAAGTGCATCAGTTTGATTAGAAATATCTTGTGCTTATGGAGTCCGCTCAGACAAATTACTTCTCTTCTCCTAGCTCGGCTCTAGTGGCCTTGTTGACAATCGCATTTTTAATGCACCGAGCATGGCCACGATTCGTCCAACCACGCCTGTCCGATAAGCTGGCACACTCTACCCCAGATCCAACAATTGACTCGGACCTGGCAGTCTCCAAAGAGCCCGAAGTTCCAGAGGGATGGTGGTCGAGTCGGGATGTTTTCGAGCTCGAACGTCGCGGGCTCTTTAGTCAAGTAATGGTCAAACCATGAATATGCTGAATCGCACTAACTAGACTAAGACGTGGATATACCTCGCACATACCGCTCAGTTTAACAAGCCTGGCGCGTACCAGTCTTTCGACCTAGCTGGATTCCCAGTGTTCTTGATTCGCGGAAAGGATGACAAGATCCGTGCTTTCCACAATGTCTGTCGCCATCGCGCTTACACGATCACCAGAAAAGAGACCGGTGCATCGACTGTCTTGGGCTGTCGGTATCATGGCTGGAGCTACGATACTACTGGCCGGCTCGTCAAAGCTCCTCAGTTTGACGATGTGCCTGGGTTCGATAAATCACAGAACAGCCTTTTTGAAGTTCACACACGTACTACTGAACATGGATTCGTGCTTGTGAATCTTCAAGCTGAGATGCCGACCCATTTGGGTGATGAGGAATTGTCAACTTTGAATGATTTTGCACGCAACTATGCCCCGCAGAAAAGCTCACTTTGGATTGCTGGTCGCACTGTGCCCGGCGATTTCAATTGGAAAATGGCCAGTAAGTGTCTGTGCATATCAAGGTCGGGATACATCTCTAACTTCTCTAGCGAAATCTTCGTACCTGAAGTCCTTCACCCGAGAGTTGGAAAGCAAGGCACCCCAGATCTTGAGTCCTTCCACTATCATGAAAGTGGTAAGGGGGGCCATGGGAAGTAACCCCATTCATGACGGCTCTTTCTTCCTAGCAACATTCTTTTATCACTTCGTCGATACCGAACTGTGGTTTGCTTTGTCCTTTTTACCAGCCACGGAGGCGAAGACGCAAATTCGATATGACATTTTCTCTCGCTCTGCTGTGAGCGAGAGCAAAGCCAAAGCTATATCCACAACCTTTGAGAATGCATCAAACAACTTCGCCAGTCAGATTGAACAGGATTATAGGGAATGTTGCAGCGCACAAAGGTATGTTGTCCGCTTGCTGTTACCAAATACACTGCTTAGACTGACTTTACCTTCAGCTTCCCGGTCGATTTGAACGGACAGAGTACGTCATGCCTCTCGATCTTACCGATCCAACTCTAATAAAATCCTGCAGGTACTCGTCAAATTTTGCGTCGGGTCCAAGAGCACAAGAAATTGGAAAGATTACAGGGCAGCCAGGTTATCCCAGCCATGCACAAGCCGAAAGGAAGCAATCTCTTTCAGCAAGCAGAAAAACGTCAGTCTCGTCAACATCGTGTCTTTTTTTCTTCGAAGCTAACAAGAACTTAGTGTGCAAAGAGCTCGACTGCGTGAGTGGCGGATCGCAAAGTGGCACTTCATCTGGTACCCTTGACTGGTGAGCGCTGTCAAGCCTAGCCAGACAGACATTCAGACCCACCCAGAATCCCATAGCACTCGTTATACACATGCCTTTTTAAGAATAACATTGGCTAGCCCAACCGACGGACAAGCCCACAGAGTACTCTCCAAGTTGATAAATACAAGCAATTTAATACCCCGAAATACTTTTTATGCCACCATTTGTTTTGTATGGTAGTTTGGACAGTTTTGGTGTCATTTTCGTGGGCTGGTTGATTTATTTCGGCATACGGAGTATGCAATGCCCAGACGGAGACCATTCGCGGGATCGCAGGGATGTTGACGTTTCAGGCTCAGTCACCGACCCACCCGAGACCCTGAGGACATCGTGGCGTATTTCCAGTCAAGTGGACCATATTAAGTCGTATTTCACCACCGCCGTGGCTTGAATTTGGGATTCCGGACGAAGCAAGAAGAAAGAGGGAACATGGCCGTCCCGCCCATCGCAAAAGCCACATTGCAGGCGGCGCTGATCAATGCTGGCTCCAACGTTTTGGCCCAAGTTATCAAAGCCTACCGAGCCGATGTGAGTGTTTTCTGTATTCAGAGTTCCGAATTTGGGTCGCAAATACCGCCAGGCGGGTCCCGAGGCCGTATTTCGGCGCGCTCGAAGCCACGCGGTTAAGTGAACAAAGAGGTCTAATTTGCGGAAACAGATTCCCTTTGAACTCGACATCGAATCTTTAACTCAATTTGCCACGTGCGCCCTCATTACTTCTCCTTTGGGCTATCTGTGGCTTGGGGGGTTGGAACTCTGGTTCCCTGGTCGGCAGTCAAAGAATGATACGGAAAAAGGCGCTGGAAGCAGCCAGAAGTCTAGTTTGAATGCCACGAACACGGTCGCAAAAGTTGTGATTGATCAGACCGTTGGTGGTGCTTGGAACACGGTTCTTTACATCACCACCATGGGCATGCTACGCGGGCTAGGCTACGATGCCATTCGTGCGGAGATTCAGGAGGTATGTGTCGCGATGATTGCTCTCGCCGAAACATTGAATCGGAGGCCGACTACAGTTGCAAATGCTGATGCTGATGCAGGACTTTTGGTCCATCATGTTCGCCGGGTTAAAATTCTGGCCCTTGGTATCGATTCTCAACTTCACCGTCGTGCCTGCAAATCAGCGGCTACTGGTCGGCAGCTTGTTTGGTGTCCTATGGGGTGTTTATCTCAGTCTATTGGCTGGGTAAATCACGACGGCGATTACCAGATTGGCCCTGGCTAGCTAAGATTGAGTTTAGTTAATAAAAGGCTCGATATGATCGAATAGATAATTGACCAACAAAGCGTTGCCGCTATTGGATCTACTGATCACCGCTGATCGGCACACGATTCTCCCGAGACCATTCGAGATCCGGAATACTCGCGGACTAAGAATAACTTGACCCTTGAGTTATTCACACAACTAAAGTGACATCCCCTTTTACAGATGAAACGCGAAAAATGATACGTAGTACCTACAGAAAAGTTCCGACCTAAATCTGATCTTTCATGTGAATTATCGAGTGTTTTTCAGCCATTGCAATGCCGAGGAGCGCCTCAACCAACTAGGCGACCGAGCTAGTGAAACGGCTGAGACCCACCACGCTACTCAACAACAGATTTAACACCAGGTTAACAAATACTTCGAATACTCGATGTGGAAGGAGCCGTCTGGATGCGCTTGAAGTTGCACACGTAGTAAACAGCATGAAAGAAATCCCACAAACCTGCTTCGGCTCTGACTTCGCCCAGCGAATGCGGGGGTTGACCTCATGATGCATGCACTAACTAGTAGTCGCGTCTCTAGCACCCCTAGCGTCCGAGTATTTTTTTTCTCGAGCTCCATCAACGCGAGGGATATTGGTTGATTCTTTCGAAAAATTCTTCGAGTTGCATTCCGAGGTGTCCAATGTTCGGCTCGATGAGCTACGGCGTAAATGCACATGCATGTTTCAGGTATAGCTCGGGGCCGGGGGCCGGCTCTTGAAAATAAGTTTTTGAGCCGCCTGTGCTCCGAATGCACCTTCAAGGATGCTGCGTCTTGAAGGGGTATCCCTGGAGATATTGACAGTGTGTTATCCTCCAGGGCTTTCGGTGCAATGTGATCGTTTCCAGTCGAGGCTGTAGGTTCTCTCTTTGAAGTTCTTGTACTTCTCTCCTCGTGCACTAGAGCATGGAAGTGGAATACCCCGATGTGATGAGCCTGCAGCTAAGAGAATAAATAACTAAGTCTAGTGTCGGGATCTACACCCCTCAGTCTGGGCAGTGGCCGAAGTTTCTGACTTATAAGGGCGGGCACCTCGTCCTGAAGGGGTGAAATTATGTTCTCAAAATTTCTCTGGGGCCAACTCAGCGCATTCCAAGGTTGCACATCATGCTCTCTTCTACCCTCAGGGTTTGCGTCTCACTTTTGTCTTTCGCAACAAGCGTACTAGCTGTACCAGTCCAGCTTTCACGTCGCGGTAAGTCACCACCAGAACGGTGTTACCACGCAGGATGGTTTCGCTAATTTTAATCATAGAGATTTCAAACGAGCTATTCCACGACTTCAGATTCTTCGCGCAAGTCGCCGCCGTAGCCAACTCCGACAAAAACATCGTCAATGGCACCGGAAAGCAGCTTACCTGCAACAAAGACCCATGTGAACTTGTCCAAGCAGATGACACCGAAATTGTCAGCATATATCATGGCACAGCACAGGCGTCGGGCCTTATTGCACTAGACCACACCCGCAAATTGATCCTCGTCACCTTCCGCGGCACTGTTACCGTCCCCGACTTATACCAGGACTTGCGGATTCCTCTTTTCACAGATGTGTCCGACCTTTGCGATGGCTGCAAAGCCCACCCTGGATTCTGGGAATATTGGTTAAGTGTTAAGGACCTTGTTACATCTGAGCTTCAACGTATCACGAAGGAGAATCCGAGCTACAGTGTGGCTGTGACAGGGTATAGTCTTGGTGCTGCTGTTGCCACTCTTGCCGGAACCGCGCTTCGTGCTGATGGGTTTACCTTGGATGTGGTGAGTGGCCATGTGGGCTTAGGGTGATGGACGCAAAATGCTGATGAATTGTTTTTAGTGGACATTTGGATCACCGAAGGTCGGGAACGTGAAGTTGGCCGAGTTCATCACCCAGCAACACCAGCCGGTCAGCGTTTATCGTGCTACGCATAATAAAGACCTTATCCCAGCAATCCCATTCATCGCGCCCGGCCTTGACTACGCGCATTCCTCTCCGGAGTATTGGATTGATCAACCAAGCTTTGAGACAGTCGTACCTGAAGTTGTGAAAGTGATTGAGGGGATCAACAATACGTCGGGCAATGCAGGCCAGCGTGGTAGGACGATTATTAACGAGCACCAATGGTACTTTGGGGACATGTTCATCTATGGTATACCGGCTGACTTTGGGTATTTACTTTGAGGAATTTGATCACTGAAAGGACTGCCCAGGTGCGGCTGAGGTTCGCGGCTCTGCTTGACGAGACAACGATTCCCTTTATGCATTAGAATAGCGCAAGATAATAATTTTAAGGGGTGAACATAAATTTGATTTTGCAGCATAAAGTTTGCTCAGGTTCGGGTTGATGGATTCATTTTCAATAATTGATATATGGAGTACTAGGCAGTAGTATGGCTCAAATGAAACCAGAACTGAGAACAGTTGAGAGACATTGAACCAATTGGAAGCCTCGGTATGCAGTACTGTTTCCTTAAGACCACTGATCGGGATCCGCATCGGCAAAGGTCGTGCCGGCAGCGATCTGATCGTACCAAACTTGCCTGGTACCTTGAGTACCCTTCATCTGCTTATCATCATGCCATCCATTGGCATAGAGACCGACACGGAACTGGAACGCCCGGCTATCGTCGATGGTCGTGACGATGCTCCGCTTATCCAACAGCTTGTTCCCATCCAGCCAAATCTTATATTCACCCGTGGCATCCGACTTCCAGGTTGCCTGGATGACAATCCTATGCCACACTCCAGCAGAGACGGTGGCAAGACTTGGGAACGTTTCGATGTGTTGCGCGCAGATGCTGCCCTGCTTGACGCGAGTGTACAGCTGGTTGCCAACCAGCCAGACCATGCTGGAGGGCATGTAGTCGTCGCAGCCGGTGTCGCTGAAGTCGGCGATGAATTGGGCGATGTTGTACGATTGGGCTGGGTCGAATTGCCAGCTTTCTGAGAGACGGAAGGCGAAGCCGTAGAAGCCGGTGTCGCCGCGCTTGTAGACGTTGTTCTTGACAACTTCCGAGTGGTAGCGGCCCGTGTAGCTGGAGTCGTAGACCTGGGTCATCTTCAGGGCTGTGGGGCCCTTGTAGACGACATTGGTCACTTGCTGCACAGTGCCGGAGTGCTCCTGGTTGGTGGAGTCCCAGCCAGAAGTTGTTCCGGTGTTGCTAAAGATCTGGGTTGCTGAAGCCGTGAGGCTGAGAGCCAGCAGCGCTGCGGTGGAGAGGTTTCCAAACATTGTGGGAGGTGATGATTGATTGTTGTGATCGACTGTTGACCAGCGAAACGAGATGCTTTATACAAAGATTGACCCCCGGAGTCTATGAAGAAAAAGCAAGGAGATGAGGGTTAAACATGCCGACGAGCTCTGGGAATTAATTGGACTACTGTTAGTGAAACCTGGAATGTCCAGACGATTTACCCAAAAGGGAAACCAGCTGAGGCCGTGGAAATGGGCTGATACTGCGATGAGCAGTTCTGCCGCGGTGGTTAATGAACAAGTGACCAACGACAACCCTGCATACGGGCGGAATCGAGCCCAGGTCAATGCCATTGGCTGCCAGGTCGGGGCTAAGCTGCAGTTTGGAGGCTGTGACCCGCATTTATGCCGATCATGCAGGAGTCAGTGTGTGATCGGTCAGCCTGGGTCGGGTTACATTGGTGGCAGCGGAGAAACCCGCATGCGCAGGTCTAACTTCTCTAGGAAAGTGATTCGACCTGCATGATGGGTACGGGGTGAGTACGGGGTGAAAAGAGGATGAAGAACAGGGAAAGGGTCTTGGTGCTGCAAGTCAGACACCGAGGTTACGGAGGAGAGGCCTGTAGCCCATCTCTACTCCGTACTCCGTACTCCGTAAACGAAGAGTTGACCACATCTTACCTCCTCAGCTCTCTGCTTAGTCTGATAATTGGACCTGCAGTTTTCAGGGGTGGTGGGATCCTCACTCGAGCACAGCCTGGTTCCAAGATGTTCAATTCGCCGCAGAACAAGAAATGAGAAATCATTCACAACAGAGCCCCATCGAACTGGATGGGCCTGGGACTGGATGTTGGTGACGTCGACGTTGACGTTGATGTTGTTGATGTTCCCTCAAAAGTGGACTTCGCGCTCCACCCTTCCGCCCCCAAATTCTGCCCGTCACCACAATGTCCCTCAAGCTTGCACTTCTTGCATTTCTCGACCTCCCAGCGAATCAGGGTCTTCATGTACCTTCCGGCTCATTGGCGGTTTCTTGTGCTTTCTTGAAGGGTGCTGAATCGCTGACAAGGGGCCTCTTGCAGTGTACCGCACAGCTCGGCAGCTTGACAGCTTGACAGCGATGGGGCAGTTTATTCACGATCCACCCAGAGAAGCGGGGTATCGTGAGGCGTTTGAATTTGCGTCACCGGTACTAAAAGCCCCCAAAATCACCTCTCGTCGGCAGCTTGGCGTTGGGGGCAGAGGAGCGGAGGCAAGAATGTCTAGTTCGCATAGACTATGCCGGAATGAGGTCTCATGGGACGCCAGCCCCCAATGGCGCACGAGAATTATGCGACACAATGCTCATCGGGAACGATGTTTGTGAATGTCGGCTGCGGCAGCGCGATCGATTCGAGACTTCCCGACCACAGCAAGGAGGTCATCAAACATTCGCTAGCGGGATGCAATCGCGAACCCCATTGGAATGAAGCTGACATGTGGCGACATTAAGCAATGTCGCGCTGCAGAACTCTTGAGCGACGATCAGTGCGATTCGGCCCTGTTCTCCACTTCTGACTGCGCATGCGCAAAAGAACGTTAGGGTTGACGGGATTGGGGGCGGAGCGAACTCTATGTGGGTATCTGGGGCGATTCAGAGCAACGAGACTGACCGCGGCCCCATGTTTCAATACTTTCTCGTTGGCTGCAGCTCGTGGTGGCGCGCTGATTGGTTCGATTGTGGCTTTCGTCGATCGTTGCCCCTTGACGGCGATCAACACGAGGACAGGAATAGCACTCGTAAACCGAGTACTACATAGAATGAGAGAGGAGTTGGGAAGTGCCGAGGGTGTACGGAGTAAGGCTGTTCAATATCTGTGTAAACATTCTTATCATTGCTGTTCGGCTTCCAGACTCCGATGCACGACGGCCACTAAGACCGCCGATCGGAGCATGCTGTGACACCTCACGCCTTGCTGATTTTGGGGGCCTAAGAGATACTGAACGTGCTGACACTTTTCTCTCAGTGCATTTCTCTGAGATTATTCCAATCCTCGAGCTTCTTTGTTCAGTATCCAGCCACACCCGCACTAATTTGAGAACAAAGAACTGCGATTCCTCTCCCCGAGGCTTGGCGAACTATTCGAGGTGAGTTCTTACTGAAACGAGCCTCGGTGTGTATTCTCAATAGCTATTGAGCTGACAAGGGTCAAGTGCGATCCTAGACAACTTTCCCAGAATAGAGCCGCCCAAGATAGTGGCAATATGGGCTCCCATCCACTACTACAACCTCTGCGACCTCGCAAACATTCCAAACTAAAATGCGCTCCGCTAGATCTACAGATTAGCCTCAAGCGCCGACTGTCCAAGGCAAGACACGACCTAATAGCAGTGCGCGAGACCGCCTCGACTCCGATTGTCGAGAATGATCCCCACAAGTCCATCATGCCAGTGCAGATCGCAGAACTTCCCGCGGAGCCGGTTCCGTATCCTGCGCTCTGGGTGCCACATGGCACTAAAGAAATCCAACAAAGCCACTGCCAATCACAAGAGCAAGATCACAAAGAAAACGAGGTGCCACCCGGGGAGGTCGGGGAGAGTCGCCGTGCCTCCCTAGAATCAAGTATCATTGACCTGGATTCACTCGACTTCAGCGACTCTGAAATTTCTTCATTGTCGACCCGAAACTCTCGAAGATCCGCATCTCGCCTGGCTCGTTTCTTTCCAGAGCTTTCATCGCACTTCTCCGTTGTCTCCCCGGTCGGCGCAGATCGAAATATGGAGCAGTCGGGTCCATCACTTTTCGAGCGCGAGCTCGAAGAACGTGTGCTGATCCTGTATCGTTATTCCGCCGATGTGGATCCTGAGCACCAGGAGACGATCTCTCGTTCGTTGGGATCGGATGGGTTTGACGGCACTTCTTCCTGTTATAGTCGTCGCACGTCCATCACAACCCTGGGGACGGAATTCTGGGGTGACGATGGCAGATACCCACACAAGTCTCCAGATGCATATTCGATCCACTCACCGGTGGTCGCCGGTGTCTTTGACGATGTCGCTCTCTCGCGGCGTCCTTCTACCGTTCCGCCATACACCCTGCACATGCCCCTGGACGAGAGGCCCGCTAAGCAGGTATCCATGACCGACTTGAAGAACAAACCGTTACCCCTCGAGCCAGAGCCCAATGCCGATTCAATGAGCCATCGCTGGAGTGACTCCTCTCGTGAATCAGATTCCCCGTTTCTCCGGCCTCGTGTGTACACATCCCAGGGAGAGCTCTCGGTTTCACCGCTGCACCCCACATCCCCGGTCGGCCGCAAAGAATGGAAGTCAGTCAACTCACACAAAGTGAGCTCACACCGCCAAACTGGACATGTATGGTATGGCTCCGAACATAGTGTCATCCCATCCCATCATCGGAGGGGTACGCAGGGGGAGAACGAGGCACAAGTCCATACCCCGCGTACTCGCCTCACCCCAACGTTGTCACAGGCAACAAAAGACCTGGAGGGCACGCTCGCAGGCTTAGAAAGTGACCAGTCCCGTCAGGCGCAGAACAACAGACCAGTCCAAGTCAGTCGCAGCAAGGGAGACTGGATCACGACCCGCCAAGCGCCCCTCCCGCCGCAGGACCGGCCCGAAATCCACCTCACGCCCAAGAAAGAAAAAGAAAAGAGCGGTCGCTCAAAGTCAACACCCAGTCCGACCAAGGGATCGCATCGTAGAGAAAACACAGACCCGGAAAGGACGCCCAGGGCAAAGGACAGATGGGAAGAAAGACCTCAACTCAGCCCCAGCCGAAGCAGCACAAATGACGACAAGAAAGACAAGAAGAAAAAGTCCTTTCTGGCGCCATTTCGTAAACAAAGCCAAGGCCGCATTAGCGCCCGGTCGGAATCGCAACCCCACCTGACGGACGCGCATTCAGACCAAATCCAATTACCCCGTTTGCAAACGGAGGACCTCGCGACCGCCGCTCTACTCGAGCGCGTCGTCGAACACTTTCTCTCCGGTAGCCCCGGCGGCCCGAAGCCTGCGGGTCAATCCGACGCCCACAGAGCCGAGGTGCGGAACAAGATGCGCCAGAGCTGGGCTTTGGTCTCCACTGCGCAGGCCAGCAGTCTGAAGCTTACGGATCAGATTCACGAATTGCCTGCGGAACCACATATTCGTTCCCCGGTGGTTTCGCGATTCAAACTCCCCGACAATGGAGGCGCGCCGGGTCTTCCGGCGGATATGCCGCTGGACTTGATTTTGTCGATCATGGAGAAGATCGACTCTCTGGATGACCTGTTTAATTTCGCGCTCGTTAATCGGAAGACCTATCGCGCATTCAAGCATCGTGAGTTGCCGCTGATCAAAAATGCGCTGTTCAAAATGTCGCCGCCGGCGTGGGAACTGCGGGAGATGAGTCCTCCGTGGGAAATGGAATGGCAGCCACTTGTCGATCCCGACTCGCAGGTACCAGAATACACGCCTACTTTATATCTCCAGAGATATGCGCAGGATATCTATACACTTGCGAAACTCAAGGCACTTGTGCTGGCCCGCTGTTCCCCCTTTCTTCGTCAAGACACAGTCCGCGGCCTGGCGGGCGTCGATGACCAACGCGCCGAAGAAGTCGACGATGCATTTTGGCGGATCTGGACGTTCTGCCGTATCTTCGGCAGTGGTAAAAGTCGCGAAAATGATCTCCCCGGCCAAATGGATTGGCTGAAAGGCGGTTGCGAGGCGAAGAAGTACGCTACTTCGGTCTCGACCATGACCCAGCCATTCGGCATTAACAACGTTCTCTTTGAGCCCCCCGCGGGATTCGGGCGTGGAAATCTCTCCGGTCTCTCGCAGAGGCAGATGTACGATATGACCGAGATCTGGACGTGCATGGGTGTTTTGCTGCAGCCCCTGCACGGCAAATGTATTGAAGCCCGCAAGGTCGGACTCTTCGATAACATGGATGTTCCAGATAACGACAAGGTTCGCGAAGAAATGGTTCTCGGTATGTCGCATCAGAAGGCTCTTTTATTTCACCGCTAATTCATGCAGAGGAATGGACCTCCTACATCCTAACGCTCGGTCTCGGCGCCGTTATGTCCCTCAGCTCTGTCTGCCAGTCGGACACCACATCTGCCAAGTTTTCTGTAGCCCAGTCAATCGGGTTGACGAAGTGGGAGATGCTGGAGACAGAAACCAGTCGATCATCATTTCTTAAAGAGGCGATATCTCGCGCCTACGAAATCCAAGAACGCGACTCCAGTCCCGCGAAGCCTCCGCCTTCTCACTACTTGAGTCCTGCACGCGCGAGCCGCCAACGCCAAACAGCCTTTGCAAAGGAACTTCGCAACCGCCGTGCTCAAGGCCTTGAAGAACCGGAAGGTAGATTCTCTTTCTCCGCTGAGCGTCCCATGTCCAAATACAGCGACATTCTGCGAAATTTGGACGGGTCAGACGAGTCTGTACCGCCTATGCCAACACTAGTGCGCGATCATTCTTCGGGATCTTCTGAGATCCCGGAACCGCGCACGCCGGTTGAGCCAGTCCCAGAGCCTAGCTTTGCGTCTTCGCGAACGCCGCCTCCGCACATTCCCACACCGGCTCCTGTGCCCTTTCAAATCCCAGCGCGTCGACCCCAGGTTCTTGATCCGGTTGACCGAGCTATCAACATGATCGTCAATGACCTTGGGTTTGCTACTGAAGATGCCAAGTGGGCATTGAAAATAACGGATACGGGTGAGGGGATCGATGCCGATGCCGCTGTACAGCTGCTGAAGAAGCAGAAGAAGAAGAACGAGCGCAATCCTTTCGGTAAGAGGGATAGTCTGCTGTCCTCAGTTATCAAGCGACAGAAATCCCACGAGTCCGGATGGCGCTGGGCTTGATTTGTATCATCTTTGGGCGTTGTTTGCAATTAACTTTCCTAGCCACGATCTTTACATGCCATATACCCTTGTTCATTGTTGTGCTCATTAATGTTTTTTGAACTTGCATACAATTGATCCACTCATTTCCATTGTTTATCTTGAGCTTCAGATCTCTCATCCGGCGTGCTTTCCGTCACCTTCATAGCCAGAACTGCGACTGCTTTTCTGCAAAATACATTGAATTTCCACAAACCGCTTCCTTGTTCATTCTTCGTACCTCTCACGCTTCGCTGTTCAATTGGGAAGTAACTCCACACTCTCTTCAACTATGAAGGGCCATAGCTTCCCCATTGAGCTCTACGAAATCCACAATGAGTGACGAACCGAGACCGCACCTGCACTACGCAACCTTGGAACCAGCTAACAAAATTTGTTCCTCCACTGCGGCCCACCTCAATCGGCGATCTATACGCAACTGCCATCTATTGGTTGGGGACCAAGCATTGCGGCCCCAGATCGGCATCAATGTGGGTACGCCTGTCCATCTGTAGACTAGTACGGAGAATCTGCTACGACGCAGCCCTCTGGATTGGTCGATTTCAACTTGGGATTAAGCGAGCGGGACTCTTTTAGCAAAGATAAGAGGAGAACTGCATGGACCAATCTCATCCTGAAATTAAAGCTTTGGTCAAGGCGCACTAGCCCCCGGGGCCAGCAGTACTATATACACCCGTAACATCCCCCATTCTGCATCATTCAATTCACATCTGCAAAGTGACTGACTGACGAAACCCTACGAAATTACAATACACCATGCGGCCTCAATACCCTCATTTTGAGCCCTATAACCTCTCGCCTCTGGATCATCACCTTCCACCTATGCACTTGACTTTCTTCTTGACATTCAAACCACAAGATCCTACCCAGGCACTATCGGCCCTTGAATCAGGACTCAGCAAGTTGCTATTAAATCTGCCATTCTTGACAGGCAATGTGGCCCGTGTTTCCCAACCTCGTGGTGTGCGACAAATCCATCCTGCGATCCCAGCTTTGCTAGATCAATATCCCATGCTCAGGGTCAAACATCATGATCAGAGATATCTCCCCAGCAATGCGTCTTCAGATTGCGAGGTAAAAGAGTTATCGTATGACGAAGCTTTCATTGCTATTCCGCTTTACCATGCATCCAACGAGCTTAGCCCTGCCTTCCGACTTCAAGCCAATGTTCTGGAAGACGGGATCATTCTCTGTGCCACTATGCATCATATGGTCATGGATGGCAAAGGGTTAACCAATGTCCTGGAAGCCCTGTCGCTCTGTTGCCAGAATGCAGATATCGAAGGACCGCTCATGCCTCTCACTACTCCTGCCGAGCAGGAAGCTTGCCGAAAGCAGATTCTTGAAGCTGGATTAGCCGCCAAACCAACACCCTCTATCCAAACAGAAGATTCCTCGACATCTGACAAGACTTCAGTTCCGCCCATCCCCGAGGTCCCAATAGCTCGGAGACTTATCATCTGCGATGATAAGCTCTCCCAGCTCCGGGATATGTGCGCTTCTATTGGGAATGACTCCATCAAGTTGTCCCGCAATGACATCTTTGCGGCCCTCATGTGGCTTTGTGTCATTCGAGCACGGGAATCGGCTTCGTCCGGCCAAGCCGATACGAGCCGCAAGTCCACCATGTTGACTGTATCTGATACTCGCGGCGTCATGCGACCGGCTCTTCCGGATACTTACATTGGCAATGCCTACGCTGCACTATGTACCGAGAGCCCATTGCCCCAAAACGCCTATTTCAATCCTTCTCCTGATCCCCTCGCGAACCAGACGCGAGAGCTTGTACATGGACTCAGGAGTACGGACATCACATCCGTCGCTGAATTGGCAATTGCTATTCGAAGGGATCGAATCGCCCTCGACGACGAGTATATTCGTAACGATATTGCCAACGTCGTCAACAAACCGAACTGGCAACCAACTTTCCTCGACCAGTGTGACTACGGACAGAGTAGTCTACGGAAGTTCGGGCTCTACAATATGGACTTCGGTGCTGCGCTGGATAAGATCTCGGACTTTGATATCCCCGACGGGAGGCTCAGCCGTATTGCTTGGGACTTGCCGGCGCGGTATGCGAACGCGCCGTGGGAGCTCCGTATTGGACTTGAGCCGAAAGTGATGGAAGAGCTGAGAATGGATCCCTTGTTTCAATGGGTTGAGGCGAAATGATTACTATGAAAATCCAATTACCACACGATTTGTATATACTTTGGGAATTTATACATGAAGACTCACGTGACCGGGATGGTCGCCAATAAAAGCAAGACTTCTAACATCCAATGCCATGATGAGGCCTTTTGCGTACGATCCACCCACCGTGCATCAGTCCTGCAGTCAATTTTGGCCCCCTCCGCACAGCCCGACAGCGGCCCCGGGGGCTGGCCCCCGCCGCCGAAAGGAGAAATGATAGTCAAACCCCAAGCTCACTTTCACCACTCGAAAGCTCTTGTCACATTATTTCTTTTTTTATTCATTGTGTCAAGAACTGATCAACAACCTCACTCTAGTTCTTGATCGTTAAAATGTCCCAAAGTGCAAGCGACCAAACAGTTCTCGACTGCGCCGACAGCCCTCTGTCGGTAGCAGGCAACGTCATTGGGGTCTTGACACTTGCATATGCAGTCATCATCACGTTGATTTATCGTACAAAGACCTTGGTCAAGGCAAAAGATGAGAGCAAAAGGTTTTACAAACGAGCGGAGGGGGCACACAGCTCATTACTCGAGGCCAAGAGACGGCTCGATATATATTTCTCCACGGTCGATCTTCAGATGAGTCAGGAAATCGAGTTGCTATTCAAAGACTTCGACTACTGGGATTATCAGTATAAGAATGCGCTTCAAGACAAGCCTGGGTATCACCGAACACAGGAGGAGGAGGCGGCCGAGAATCGTCAGCGTGAGATGAGACAAAAAAGCCACTTTATGTTCCAGAGAGAAGACATGACTTCAGTCGTTGAAGGCATGCTGCAGACCCGAGCCACGCTCGACGGGACGTATCAAGTCCTCCTGAACAGGTGTGCTCTCAATACCTTTCTGTTGCAACATTGGAATGATCCCAAGCTAATATATGTGATAAACCGCCAGTATGATCATCGATGAGATCAGAGAGCAGAGAGCCAACTTCGAGGCGCAATCTCGGGCGGTCTCAAAACAAACGACCATGTTAAGTCAGATCATGGGTGCTCTGAACCTAGTGCCTCCACCAGATCCAGTGCATTCATCCGATCCATCGCCAGCTGGGTTTACGAGTAAATCCAGTCCTGTTGATATGCTCGAGATGTACCTGCGGCCGTTTAACGCATCAGGGGCAAACCGCCCATCGCAAAAATACCGGTCAACTGTCCTTCAATACGGACCTCCTCCTTCATGCGAAAGCAAGCATTCAAATGAGCTTGACCCCGATGGGAAACCTCGCATATGTTCTGAAGCATATGGCAAGGCCTACTTCGATCTAGAGAAAGGTCTTTGGTTGAGACCTTCCCCTCCCGGAACCCAGGTGTATTTTGACCAAGAAACAGGAAAATGGTCAAAGACGGAGCCATTTGAAATACCTAGGGCTACCATTTGAATTGTTTTGGGTTTGGTATGTGTGCAGAACTTACAACACAATGCCGATTCTAAATATTGATAGATTGAAATTTCGGATTCCAATGAATATAACTTGAGTACTTCACTATCCCTTCTTGACTTCATTTCCCTCATTCCTTTTCCCGTCAACCATCTGAGCAGCTGTCGGTGCCTGCAGCTGTCCAATTTATCAGGCTCCAATTCGGTAGATAGTGAGAGCCAAAAAAAATATTTCTTTCTCTCCTTCTCTTCTCCTCTTCTCGAATGCGGCATATATTCCAGATGCATGCTTCTTCCGATATTACTACACCCGTTGACCCATCTCTCTTCCATTCCAGGACTGGCACTAAACCTACATGAAAAAAGACGGTTGAGGCTGTAGGGGAACCGAGCAAGCAAAGGTAGTGAACATCTGTCCAAACTTGTTTCGCTTATCGACCGACGAACGACCTATCCATTTCCCAGCGTGCAACATCTTACGACATAGGCCAATAATAATCCCAGGCTGTCACACACGACTTGCATAGATTACTGTAGGTGAGATGCATGTTCATATATCTTGCTTATGTTGTGAACGCGTTCCATCGCGGCGGGGTAGAAACTTCCCCACTTCAACACCTCAAATTGCACCAAAATCACAAAATGGGAACCACCGCGCCATTCGGTCAATGGCAAAGCCCAATCAGCTCTACCCTCCTGGGTGCTGATGGTGTGCAATTCGAATCCATCGCTGTAAGTGCAATGATCGGCGCCGCGAGTATCCGCTGACGATCCCCGCAGACCTCCAATGGCAAAGTGTATGTCATTGAAGCCCGGCCCAAAGAGCAGGGACGAGGATGCATTGTAGAATACTCGGGGAAAGAGGGCCGCGATATTCTACCAGCGAAGTAATTCCGCGCAATCCGCGCTGCTTGCAATTCTAACCCCCTATCACCAGATACAACGCCCATAACAAAATCCATGAATATGGAGGAGCGTCAATGATCGCCTATGATGGGCAAATCATCTTCACGGATGATGAAAGTCAAGATCTACATAGACTAGATCCCGCTACTGGTGAAATTGAGCGTGTCACCGACACGGACGCGACTCTCCGCTATGTGTGCACATCCGCCCAGCCATCGTGGCTGTTGGCGATCGAGGAAGATCACACAAACCCTCAGCCGTCACAGGTTCAGAATTGTCTGGTCGCTGTGAATTTGCAAAGCAAGGAGATTGTCAACGTGGCTTCTGGTGATGACTTCTACAGTGCCGCACAGTTTTCTCCTGATGGCAGTCGAATTTGCTGGAACCAGTGGTCTCATCCCGATATGCCATGGACTGGAGCGCGGGTGTATGTTGCCAAGTGGAAAAACGGCCAGGTCACTGATATCCAGCATGTGGCTGGTGTGCCAAAGAAGGAGAGTGTGTCGCAGCCTCGATGGGGTGTCGACAACACTTTGTTTTTCACGAGTGACCGCACGGGTGTTTGGCAATTGTATCGCACCAAGGTCGAGACACTGGAAACCCGGAGATTGGAACTCCGTGGTTTAGAGGATGTGGAATTCTCTGAGCCGGATTGGCGACTTGGAAGGTATGTTGGATGTCAAGACGGTGTCGCTTTTGCTAATTATGCAACGTTGTAGCTGTACATATGTCGCTCTCACGGCGAACACCATGCTCGCCTCATACAACAAGAACACCCGCTGGACCTTCATTCTGATAGATCTGACCAACGACAGCTGGAGAGATATCGATGTCCCAGTAACAGACACGATTATCATCGCGGATACGCCCCTTTCAGACTCCAAGGTCGCTCTACTTGGCTCCAGCGAGACTACCTTCAGCACCTTGTTCACACTCGACACCGCCGAGAATGTGCAACTGGATGCAATCAAAGCTGCTTCTGATTTCGTGATGCCTGATTCCATGATCTCCCACCCGGAGCACATCTCTTTCCCAAGAGTCCACGGCACGAACCTCGAAGGCGAGTCACATGCCATCTACTACCCACCTCAGAACTCCGAGTTCCAGGCACCGGCCGGAACCCTGCCTCCTTTGATTGTCTGTGTTCATGGTGGTCCCACCTCCATGACGGGATCCGGTCTCAACGTCACGGACCAATACTGGACTTCGCGAGGCTATGCCGTCGTGTGGGTCAACTACGGAGGCAGCTCGGGGTACGGCAGAGCGTACCGGGATGCTCTAAACGGGCAATGGGGTAAGTATTCCGTCTAGAAACACGCTGCGATTCCCCATGTTTGAGCAATGTACTGACTGCACCAGGTCTCCTCGACACAGCAGATGCAGCGAGCTGCGTTTCCTATCTCACCTCTACCGGCAAAGTTGACAAGAACGGCGTCGGAGTCCGCGGCGGCAGCGCAGGCGGCTACATCGTCCTCCAGGCTCTCTGTGATTACCCCGATATCTTTTCGGGCGGCGCCTCGCTGTATGGAATTGGTAATGTGCGGACTCTCTGCGAAGACACCCATAAGTTCGAGAGCCAGTATGCATTTGCACTGCTATTCGAGCCCGGCGTCAGTGAGGACGACAAGAACCGCATTTTCTCGGAACGTAGCCCCTGCTACAAGGCAGATAAGATCACCGCCCCGCTCTTGTTCCTCCAGGGAGACGAAGATCGCGTGGTTCCATTAAATCAGGCAGAGGAGATGGTCGAGCAGATGAAGAAAGCGGGTCGGGAGTCTAAGTTAGTTGTGTTCCAGGGCGAAGGTCACGGATTCCGACGGGCTGAAAATCGGATTCGCGCCGTGGAAGAGGAGGAGAAGTGGTGGAAGAAAGCTCTTCTCAAACTGTAGGAGTCGGTCAGCGGTCTACAGTTTCCGTGTCGTGTCGTGTCGGCTTCAGCTCTAGACATTAGGAAGAATTCGGGTGCCGAGACCCGACCATGCACGACCGTGCTTGTAGCTGCACTATACATAGCTCATATTAACGAACCACAACTCAATTCGCCTAAAAGCCACAGTCAGCCTCGGCAGGTCGGAAGGATCTCCTGCAGGGAGCGTAGAAACTGTTTCGTAATATCAATCCGTGGCCATCGTCATTGCACAGTTAGGCGCGGTGGACCTGTCGCATGGGTCCAGCTATGACTTCATTCTCCATATAAAAATCTGATCGGGTGTGAAAAAAGGGATAGGTTAGCGACCCTAGCCCTCTCCAGGCAAGGTATTTAAGAGAGCTGTTGAGACGCGAACTACGCATTTGAAATTTAGCCATTCCCAGATCCTATTCATTCAATTTACTCTGGCACTCCATATTCGGCCCTTTTCGGCATCAAGACTGAGGCTCTTACGGGCCCTCGATATCCACTAACCACGCACCCCTGAATGAATCCACAAAATCATCTCAGGCACGCGATTATCAGGAGCTGGATAATGTTTCCGGCGTTATAGTTCTTCGTGAGCGTCGTTCCGACTGGTCAGGTACGGACATCCCTGTTCTCTCTCCCCAATCATATCCCTTGCGTCGCCCCACCGCGGTGACGAACAGCTTCTATGATGATTGACCACTTCCCTTTCTGCAAGTATTTTGTAGAGATTGTGTCAATCTACATTGTTTCGAATTGGTCTCTGAGTTGCTGAACTACTCTTCACTTCGATTGTTCGCTTCGTATTTGGGATTTGTTGCTAATTGTTGAATTAGGTCTTTTCAGCTGTATAGTTCCTCATGATCATGAATACGAAATTTTTTCCGGATTTTATAATTAAGCTCTTGATTTGAACTTTCTGCGTAGCGTAGATGATGCTTCACGAAGTCTTTGAGGGGAGAGATTGTCCTGGTCCACTTAAATGGTGAAAATTCAGAACTCAGTTATCGCGGTAAGGAATATTCACAAACGAGTTGATCTCATCAGTGCTCAACAAGCAAAGGATCTTGGAATATTGGAGATGACAAGCGAAGCTCGAGTTGAACTCAATAACACTCATACAATGAATACCCCTGGATGACTTTGGACTTCGAAGATGAAGGAAATCCTTTTCTGGACTGACATAGAAATGGCAGGCGGTTCTTGATGGCAGAATGATGTCATTGTCGCGTCTCCCAAACATGCTCGACGCGTCAACACGAAGACTGGCTGAAGGGCCAACCCTTCCGAAGCATGGTTACTTCTTGGCCGACTTCATCTGACCAACTATACCACGCTACTTGTCTCTGCGCTCTCAAATGAATGGGCAATTAATGCAATTGACCGGTCCAATCTGCCGTTGCGAGACCCATGTGTCATCTAACAAATTCAGGCCATATCCCAGGAGCATGCAACGATCGAAGACCCTGCTGTGGGTATGAAGGCCTGGAGCCGTTCAAAAATCCAGTCTCACAATATAACCGACTCCAAAACCACAGTGCAAGCTGTTTCCTGACTCGTGGCAGCACTCGTACGCCTTGTCGACGATGGTGTTAACCCGGGAGAGGTTGATCGCATTCCCATGTTGGTGGTTCCGAGATTTGTAGTTGGTTCCTGTATTGGACAAGGCTGCCAGCTTCAATCATGGTATCAGAGCCAAAATTAAGACAGATCTCCACGACAATGACCTCTCTCTTGTGCTGGGCTATGGCGCCATTTCCGAAGTAGGTAGAGTCCTCCAAGACGGGCACCCAACACCTGGTCTTCTGTTTGCTCCTGAAAAACGATCCGATATTCTCAAAGAAACTGAACAAGATCCCGCGCCGCGATGTTCACCTCGCGCAATATTGACATCCAACGCCCACAGAAATTTCTCTGGGCGTGGAGGATGCGAGGATGGGAGGATGGCCGGCACGCTACTGCTGTCGTGAAGGAGATTCTCTTTCTCGATGGCGGTGGGGTGTAGCTTAAACCGACCCCCAGGATGATTATGAAGAAGGGGATTTTGAGTACCGACGCGAGAAGTGGAGGGTAGCTAGGCACAGTGAGCCGCCCCGTGGGCCCGCGGCCGAGCATGGCAAGGGCCACGCGGGCACACCCGCGAGAGCTATGAAGATACGCCATCACCCCCGCTTGTCAAAGACTGTGGTGTGGCATGTATCTCGATGGATACAGTATCGGTATGATTGAGAACGGCGTCGGTGGCTGACGGGTCTTGAGTGGAATTGGTGTTTGGCGTGTTGGGGTTCCACTGTAATGCTTCAGGAATCAGGATCCCCGAGGGGGCTTGCCGGATCTCGATATAGCGGGCTGTGAGCCAGGACCTCGATTTGCTAAATTGCACCGTTGGTGGTGGTTTTTCTGAATTATTTGGTGGGCCCGTCGCTGCCTTGTGTCCTTGTTGAGTGCGTCAGGGTCTGTGAGTTGCTTGCTAACTCTCGGGCCAGGTCAAATAGCTAGGCGAGACGGAGTTCGTGACCTCTGTATGTCCATGCTTCAACGAAACAACATGACCTCTGTGGAATTGTATTCGAAGATGGATAGACAGAAATGTATAATGATGGAGATCATATTTGTGGAGGCCGGGGAGGGGAGAGAGAGCTATCTAGACCACGGGGAGCCTGACCAAACAGGCAGCCAACTAGCTCCGACGACTTTCAAATTGAGATTGAGCACTTGAGGTCTAAATAGATGATGGGAGTGAGTAGTTTCCGCCGTAGTCTCCGCTGACATGTTGTAAATGCAGCCACTGCACAATTTCTTTCCGAACAGAAAGGGGATCCCACTTGTTGGTATTCAGGTTGTAGTGCACGCTGCTCGTACCGGCGTTGAACCACATTCAGGTCCGCCAAGAAAGATAATAGAAGAACAGTTAGTTTCGTTTTGAATATTTTCATTTGATCACTAAAACGCCTCTCGCGGCAATTGAATAATAACTCTGGCGACGGTCCACCCACTAATTCCAGAACCCCCTGGGAACCTGGCTCCCGCCCCAAAACTATAGCATCACGGAGGAAACGTTGGGTGGCTCGTGGGTGAGTCTCGGTGAGGCAGCCGCGACACAGGCGCTGCCAGAACTTCAGTGCCAGCCAATTACCCGGCTTTCCGTAATAGGTGCATTCCCTCTTCTCCATGATGCTGTAGAGATCAAAAAAGGTGACTCGGGTGCTGACTTCGTTTTGGCAGAGTGCGCCCAGCAGTCTGTGTTCCTCCTTTATGATGGCTTTCCACTCTGTCATTGACTCGAGGAAGTGGCGCGATGCGAGACAAGCGTCTCGGAAGCGAAAAAGCGAGCGAATATCAAGGCGAAGAAGAACGTCGATTTGGAGCTCGACGGGGAGCTTTTCAAATGTCCCATTTCGTACGCCGAATTCCAATCGGATAAAGCCCTATGTCGCCGACACAAGCGGGTGGGTTTCCGTCACGCATCTCCGGCACACGCGCTGCCAGAACTTGATGGCCAAGTGATCGCCCCGCTTTCCACAGCAGGCGCATTCTTTGTGCTTAACCCAGCTGTAGAGGTCAATGAGGAACAGTCTGCTTCATTTGAATGTGTTTCTTCGATTGAGAGATAGCCTCTCAAGGCGACTGAAACGACACCACTGGCTATGGTCTACTACCCAGGACCAGAGGGGGGCCTGCCTCCCGTCCTAATATGACGACCTAGCGGTTCATCCGCTGGGTCGGTGTCATAAAGAGGTGGGTTTTTGTGATGCCCCCCTGGCACAGGAATCCCACTTGGTGGTATTGAGCTTGCAGACGTATGCCGCTTGTACTAGCGTTGAGCCACGTTCAGGTCCGCCAAAAAAGATAATAGAAAAAGACTTGGGTTCATTCGAAAAAATCATTTGATTAAAAAACAGAAGCCCCTCAGGGCAATTCTCCTGGCACTGCTGACAATCGTCCGCCTTCTAATTCCAGAAACCCCCTTCCGAGCCTGGCTCCCGGCCCAGAATCATAGCGCAGCGGATGAACTGCTGCGTGGGGCTGATGAGGGGGTGGGTGGTGGTGAGGCACCCCCAGCACAATCGTCGCCAAAACTTGATCGACAGCCAGCGACCCGGCTTTTGGCAGCACGAGCATTGCTCGTTTTTCAGGACCCTGTGGAGCTCGGAGAGGGAAATTCGCTCTCCAAGTGAGCTGCGGCTCAATGCGCTCAAGAGGCCACGTTCTCCCTCCATCACTGTTCTCCACTCTGGCATTGTGTCGATGAAGTGGCGGGTGTCAGGACAAGCATTCCGGAAACGAAATAAGGAGCGAATGTCCAGGCGCATAATCACGTCGATTCTAAGCTCAACCGGGAGCTTATCAAATTCTCCGATTCCGTTGGTTGCGTGGGAGCCGGAGGGCAGGCTTGCGAGCCCTAGCGACATGGAGGGCGGGGAAATCGCCTGGTTGTCGCCAAGATCGGCATTGAGTTTGATCCACAATGCTTCATCTTTGGTGAAGATGATATCGGCGTCCGAAAAGCCGTCTGGGGGGGTTGGGTCCGCCATCGTTTTGTTTTCTTGGCTGCAAGTACCTCTCTGGTTAGCCTCATTGTTCCCTCGGGATCACTGATATAATCTGGCAAAGATATTCGTACCAGGTTCTGTGGATAAGGTTGTTTCTTTGTGGGTAATTGTGGGAGGTGAGCAATTGTGGGAGGTGAGTAAGTTGAGAGAGGTGAAGAGGGAAGGAAGGTGAGAGAGGTGAGGTTGGTGGGAGAAGTAATAGAGCCAACGAACCAGTTGCCCGACCCTTCCTTTTTTTCACTTACAAGTGAAGTGAAGCTGTGCTGAATCCCAGCACCGCTATCCCAGCAAGCCCTCCTTGCTGGCTTTGCTCGTCATTCATTTTCAATCTAATATAGCCATCGGTTTGGGTAGGATGCCCCTACCCATAGTGATTCAAAATGATGGATAGCATCAAGGACGATGTTGATATGAAGTTTGTTTGCGACAGCTGTGAGCCTACTCCTGTTATATAAGAAGGTGGTCTGAATTTGATACATCTATGCTCTGCTTTGCGATCAATCCATCAACTAGTGGACTAATCCCAGCAATAATGTTTATGCCACTTACTCGGTCTATGATGACCACTCCTACAATGGTGGAATTTGACCTTGTCTTTCGACGTTGCTGCTGATAATAGCCCCCTACTTGCGGTCTTTGAGGCACACAATTTTCAAGATTTTGATGATGACGGTGGTGAGGATGGTGATTTCATTGCAAGTAAAGACGTTGACGGAAATATCAGTGACTAGAGACAGGGCTTGTGATATCGACAATCTAATCGAGAAACTATGCATCCATGGTAAAGAGAGGTGGCTAGCTGACTGACATGTCTCAGCAAAGGCTGCGTGAAGCTCACTTCTCATGTTTCAACTCTCTGGTGACCACATCACAATGAGGTTTCGGGTCTCTGGGGCTGCCCCAGTTGAAAGACGGCGGCGGTGAGGATGGCGCCATCGGCGATCTATAGATGAGATGCGCAAAGGCATCGTTCGCACAGGCGTTTCCAGAACTTGACCGCAAGCCACTCTCACGGTTCGCCGCAAATCCCACACTTTTTGTTGCGCACTAAGTACGCAAACATCTGCAGCTTGATCTTGTGGCCGAGATTTGATGTCCGGATGGCATCGGCCAGGACCCGCTCTTCGCGGAGCGCACGGTAGTCGGAAGACGAGTGGACCAGATCCCGGACGGCGACACTAACCTCCCGCAGTCGCCAGATGGAGTTCAAGTCCAGCTGCCGGACGATCTCCATCGGTGTCTCTGCAGGGAGGTCATCCAGGGCGCCCAGTCCAGTCTCTGGTGCTCGTTCGAACGGGCCGTCGATCTTTGCAAGCGTGATGAAGGTATCTCCGAGGAGTCGCTTGTTGAAAACGGTTGCATAAATTCTGATTTTCCCGGCCTCGTAGTCGGTGAAAACCGCATCGATGGGGGACAAGGTTAGAAGGTCACTGGTTGTTGACATGATGCTTCCAGTGTTGGGTTCCACTGTAATCAATTCTTCGGTTAGCCGGAATACTCAGGTCATGTCACTGGTTGGCATGCGAGGCGCATGAGTCGCAGAGGCGCTTCCACAGTTGAATTGCCAACAACTGGCCTGGCTCCGAGCAGCACTCGCACTTCTTGCTCCGGACCATGTAGGCGAACATGGTCAACGTGACCTTCTTGCCGAGATTCGACGTCCGCAAGGCAGCGGCGAGCTCCTTCTCCTCTTGGACTGCCCGATACTCACGAGAAGAAAGCACCAGGTCACGGGCAGCGATATTGACATCGCGCAGGTGACAAATAGATGACATGTCAAGGTAACCGACAATCTCCATTGATAACTCTGCAGGGAGGCCGTCAAGATCGCCAATCTCGGTCTCTGGTCCCCTTTCGAAGGGGCCGTCCACATTTGCCAAGGGAATGTAGAAATCACCCATAACGCCTTTGTTGAAGTAGGACGCGTGTACTTTGATAGCTCTGGCCTCGGTTGGGTTGAATAGCATTTCGGAGTTTCGCTGTAGTCAATTCTTCAGTTAATCAGGATACTCAGCTTTGCTCACTGGTGTCTCAGGGTGAGGCTCTGTATACCAATCAATATCTTTGCTTGAGTTTAGATTTGGGATGCTTGGATTTGGGACATCTACTTGGGGAAGAAGTAAGATAAGCGAAGTCAGAGAAGAAGAAGGGGGAAGAGAGAGGGAAGAGATGCAATTTACATGGGAAAGTCCTAGAAGTTAAGCCATCTAACCCACGACACCACTCTTTTTGAAGTCAGTTTTAACTAACCTTGGAACGCCATGCTGATGCCCAGCATAGCTATACATGCCACCAGTCTTCCCTCAGTAGCGTGATGTATAGGATACCCCTATACATGGTCATTGAAAAAATGATGATACCATCAAAGACGATGATGATATGAGGTTTGTTTGCAACAGGTGTGAAAATATTCTCCTTATATAACAATGAAGTCCAAGTTTGATATGCAGGCGCAATCAACCCGCGTCCTCGGATACTTAGAGTGTACCCATTGACCCCCTCTCACTGGTCAGCCAGCTTGCACCGTTTCAATCAATTCGACATTCCGGAGGTGATACGTATCAATCTATTCAATTCCATCCATCAATCGATATATACAGTTGTGAGAGATAACAAAATAGCCAAAAGTAGATACCGCTCATACTCGAAGGAGACTTCACGTTATCTGGACAAGCTTAGCTCTGAACATCTTAATCAGCTCTAAACCATTTCATCTAGGGCTAATTCTCGGCGCCTGTTGGACGGGTTTGAACACATAGGCATGTTCAGATCAAATGGCCACACGGTAAACATGAAAGTGGACGATCAACTTGAGTTGGGACTCCAGCTCTCGAGCAAGTTCATTTCGTTTGCACTAAGTGACTTTCGTGCAAGTTTCAACATGTTGTGCCAGCCGTAAGGATGCATCGTCACGATGTACCCATTGTTCGCCACCAGAATAGCAACAGCAATATCGTCGCCGTTGAATTTGAGCACATAAATGCAAGTCGGAGATTGAGAACCTCGCTTACCCTTCGTTGCAACTAGCCAGCCCTCGGACGTCGCGGCCATTGCAAGTCCAGGAATTTGATTAGCTGCAATACCCTTATCTTCAAATTGCTGAAGATGTCTTGCTTTGATATGTATAAGGCCATGCCCCCTTTGGCTTTTCGGGTCATGAATTCCTTGTTCCATCCAAACAATTTCTGAATTCACTCCCGGGATCTTTCCCACTGCGATCTCGCAGATGTCGACAATGATTTCGGGTGTTGATTTAACCTTTTTGTGAAACAATGTCGTGATCAACTGCTTCTTCTGTTCGTCGAAGGGCAGATTGGCTATCAAGTTCAAGACTGGGTCATCAGATATTGCTGCTCCCACTGAATCCATCTTCCCAGGTTATGGATAATAAATAGTCTTTGTCTTTCAACTGAACGGCCACATTAGTTTTACATTCCCAAGGTAAAAACGCTGTTATGCATGAATTTGGATTGACTTACAAGGAAAGGCCTGTATAGGTATGAACTTGATTCGCAGTGCTTCAAAGCAATGTTTCTTCCAGAGAGGGCTGCAAGGAGGAACCACGCTGTCCACCTGGCAAAAGCGTATATTCAAGATTGTAAGAGTTTGTCTGAATGCACTACCTCTTTTCAATGTAAGGTTCAATGCCATCTCATATACCCTTCCTCCGACCCCACCTGGGTAGAGCCTCCTCCGCCAGGCTACACGTCAGGTGTTTGAAAAGATAGACCGCAAAGAAACCTTGGAGCTTGCCATGTAAGCAGTGCTGATATATTCGACCTCTAAGGCGTGTTCCTCATTGTTCCGATCACCGTGGTAGAGTAGCCAATGCTAGGAGGTCCAGCAAATCACAATGAAGACCCCCAGGTGCCTGGATTAATTAGGATATATATCCTGCAACTTTGATCAAACCGCCTCGAACAGGTCATCTTTGCATATGCTTCATGCATGCAGTCAGCTTTAGGGGCAGGACACGAGAGAATATGAAAGTTTTATTGGGCCATTTTGAGGTGGACATGTCAGGCTTCCAATTATTTCAATCACAACCATTCGCTCCATATAAAGCAAACATTTGCAGGGATAAGTTCAAAGTAACTCCAGTGTGCCCAAGAAAGAGTGTGGCAGGAGTTCAAAGTGAGGGGAAGTGCCCGCCCCTGTCGACGGCACCTTCACAACCCTTTTCTCAGCATACACATCAAAGACAAAATGTCTACTATGCAACCATTTCACATTCTGACTTCTCAAAACCGATCAACCATTTCTTTTATCTCGCCTGTTTTGGCCGAGGCCGGCGATTCCGACTCCAGCCTAATACATGAAAAGAACCCCGCCTCCCTTGAAACGATTTATGGCCTTCGCCTTACTCTGAGCAAAAGCGAGACCGATGAAAAGTCAAAATACCGAGTCTCTCTTACGAAACCAGTCAGTCATGAGGGTCCTGAGGATTCAAATACCCCCGAGGAAATACAGGGTGTTGGCACACAAATTCAAGCATCTGGAAATAACGATCGTTCCATCGAACCATCCAACCTACCACCAAAGAAACTGAGACCCTATAGCCTATTCCCAGACTATGGGCAATCTTTCCTATGGCGTGATGATTGGGACGAGGACGAATCAGAAGACGACTACGAGGTGGAGGACGAAGACATCGATTCTAGATACCCTTCATTTTACCCGTCTTTCGAGAGATGGAGGGAAGTTTACTTCAAAGCATTCGAGGCACAAGAGTGTCATTTGGGCTCGCATAAGCCAGTTTTCACTGATGTCAGGGTGCATGTAGGGTGGTTAGTTGAAGGTCTTCTACTCGGCTGCTGGCTGGCTTTGCAGGAGGACGTGAAAAGCGTCCGTTACCGCCCGGGGAGTATTGAATATCGGCTTCTGAAAGATCCTGAATCGAATGAGGGGTTGCAAGAGTTTGATAGTCTGATGCGTCGCTTTTTGGGAGACATGGAGGAATTGCTCGATGAAATACTCGATCGACCTCAGGATTCAAATGTGGGTGAAGTGGATGAAGTGGGCGAAATGGATGAAATGGATGAAGTAGATAGTGATGAGATCTACTCTTATATCCCATTTCTTTACATGCTCGACTGAGTGTGGCAAACTGAAATCATCATACCAGGTGCAAGTGGAAAGTCGAGAATCATAGCCTTGAGTTGGTAGATCATCAAAGCAATATCATTCTACAGCTCAGTACTAGTCTAGGTGCACTGTGAATCTTAGAATCTTAAAACACTGGGAATGTGGGGGTGCTGGATCCATACGCGGAGGAGTGTAGACCTCGGCCCCGGAGGGCTCACGGGTAAATATAGAAAATATGAACTGATCCAGCAGATGTATATGCCAGATTTCTTGATTGTAACGATTGATTAAAATATACATGGTATAAAGAGTGGTATAAAGAGTGGCGCCACAACACTAACACCGAGCAGTCCATCCACCAGGACCAACAACGCTCCAAATCACACATCTATAATTACATATGGCATGTGCATGTGAATCAATCAAGAGCTGGACTTGAGTCCGTTCAGGATATCTTCAGCAGCCTTCTCGGCAACCATGTAGGTAGAGACCGCGGTGAAAGTACCAGGGATCTTGGGGTACACGGAAGCATCGACAACACGGAGACCAGAGACACCACGGACACGGAACTTGGAGTCCAGGACGGCCATGGGGTCACTGTCGTTGCCGATGGGGCAGGTGCAAGAGGCGTGGTGGCCCCAAGCGCCGTCCTTGACGTACTGCTCGACGTCTTCCTTGGATTGGACGTCGGGACCGGGGAGGACCTCGGTGATGTTGACGAGCTGGCGGTCGAAGGCGTCACGGGCGAGCTCGATGGCCTCGTAGAGGGCAGTGAGATCGGCGGCGTGGTCGCCGACACCGGTGTCGAAGTAGTTGAAGGTGATCTTGGGCATCTCGAGGGGGTCGGAGGATTGGAGAACGACGGTACCGGCGTTGTTGCGGGGGTGAGCCTTGAGAATGGCCCAGGTGAACCAGTTGTGCTCGTCGGTGGCGTTGATGCTGTAGTCGGGGAAGTAACCGCGGAAGTTGACGGGGCCACCGAATTCGAAGATGTCGAAGTCGTCGCCGGCAGTGGAACTCTTGTAGAGCATGGTGGCGGCGAGACCGGGGGAGGAGTAGATACCGCGGTCACCGAGGATGGGGGATTCCCAGTCGTTGATGCAGGGGTCGGCCTGGTCGCGGATGCTGAAGGTGCACTTGTCCAAGCAAGAGAAGTCCTCTTCGATCTTACCCTGGACGGAAATCTCGTAGTGGTCCTGCAAGTTGGTGCCGACACCGGGGAGATCCTTGATAACCTTGATGTCGAACTTCTCGAGCTCCTCGGCGGGTCCGATACCACTGAGCTTGAGGATCTGGGGAGAGTTGTAGACACCACCGGCAACGATGACTTCGCGCGAAGCAGTAGCGGAACCGGGCGTTCCGGGGAGAGCGGAGCGGGACATGGGGCTGGCCTTGTAGAGGTGCTCACCGTCGAGGAACTCGACACCGGTGGCGCGAGGAGGGTCCTCGGACTCGTCGAAGACGACCTTGGTGACGTGGGTGTTCATGCGGACATCGAGAGGGTACTTCTTGGAGCCATCAGCGTTCTTAGCATCGCGAACCTCGATGATAAATTCACGAGGACCGTTACGGTGGGCATCATCGGTAGCGATAGGGATCTGGTAGTAGCCGGGTTCGGTGTCACGGGCCTTGGTATCGGCGTTGGCGTCACCGAGCAGCAGGGTGCCAATGTTCATAATGTTATCGGTCAGGTTACCGAGGGCGAAGGCACCACCGGTGAGCATGCTCAGCAGCTGGGTATCCTTCAGCACAATGCTGAGGGGAGCGGTCTCGGTTGACAGCCAGCCGTCGTAGCCGTGGCCTTCCTGGGCGGGCAGAGAGTATCCGTTGTTCTCGAGCTTCTCGAAGTACTTGCGCATGTTGTCGGGGGTCCACGAGCTATCACCGGTGATAGTCTCGATGTATTCAAAGTCCGACTGGTGGGGGTAGACGGCAATCAGGGCATTGTGGGCAGTGCAACCACCGAGGGTACCGGTACGAGGGTAGAGTGTTCCCTTCAAGGTGGAACCCTCAGGGGGGTTCAGACCAGTGTAGATATCACCATCCGGGGTGTCGTAGCTGGCCTTCCAGTCGCGAGCCTGGCGCTCCTCATCCTCGTAGTGGTGGACGAAGAAGTTCCATGAGAGCTTCTCATCCTCGGAGGCTCTGGCGGAGTAGGCGGGGATGGTATAGTTGTAGTTTTCGCCCTGGTCGTCACCGGCCTCGAGGAGCAGAGTCTTGTGGCCAGCCAATGCGAGACGGGCAGCGAGGGGACCACCGCCAGCACCGGAACCGACGACGACATATTCATAGCCGGTGATGTTGACGGCCTTGGCCAGGCCGGAAGTGGCAACCAGCAGGCCAAAGATGTACGAAAGAATCATATTGAAAAAGAGTGACTGGGAGTGAGTTGGCCCTCCATTGTTGCGATGCCGGCACCTTTTATGCCAAGTGGTGAAGTTGTATTCCCCTGGACCCGCATGTCTCGAATCACAAAGCCGTTGAAGACTTGCCGTCGTGGGGCGGCTGTCATGCCGCGGGCGCCACTAGACCCATGGCGATCTACCACAGGCAGGCTAAACCAGCACAGTCTAGCCCGCTTAGGGATGCAATTCCCGAACGATCGACGATAGTTTAATTCGTGTGTGCTGTTGACCTGCCATCCCTGCTGATCATCAGTGGTCGCTCCACATCGTTCGGGGCTTTCTCCTTTTCGCGCACAAATCTCGACTGACAGTTCGCGTTTGCCAAGACTTGACGGAGATTTTCGCTTCTTTGCCTGCACGATGATTCGCAGCGATTCGCACTCATTCCAAGATGCACACCGTCTTTCGCCCTCCGACCTCCGACCATCTCTTCCACTGCATCCGATCCTACATCGATCTTCCCCCCTGCTCGTGTCCTCGTCCCCACCCCACCAACCATCGTGGATTTTCCTGCCCCATCTTCCTTGGAGCAAGTCATCTACCACTACCTGAAAAGGCTTAGGGCTTCGTGCGGACCTCCGGCGGTATCCCCGTCCGTTGATCGATTTGACAGTTGCAGACGTTTCGCTCTCGGTTTCGGAATGTGGGTTCCCGGGGTGGAGTTTGGAGGCAGGCGTCGACTTCCGATAGCCCTGCTCGACGTTCCTTGATTCCCCTGGAGATTCGTGTGGGGTCATACCCGCTGGCTCCGAGATGTCGCTTAGAGAATTGCCTCGGCCTTGATTTGACTTTGCTCGTGTTGGAGTCCGCTTTGCTCTCCGAGGCTATGCGAGGATCCAGACTCTAACGGTTATCCTCTCCGGAGACTCCATCGGGGCCCGAAGTCCTTTGGTTTTGCCCGACTCGTGGATTGTGTGTAGCCTCTAGCGATGATAAAAATAGGCAGTTCCACAGAATAGGGCAGGGATTAGCAGAGCCGCGTCGGCGCGAGCAAGCGGGGTAGTGCCACCGAACTGCATCGTGCTAGTGATCTTGTGCTGCAGGTGAAACTAGAATGGTTCTTAGTGTCTTCTTCGTGTTCGTATGCCCCTGAATCCTCTGTCGCGCTCTCTTGATACGTGGATGATGACTTGCTCGTGGCGACTTGATTTAAGGGGCTGGATGAGACAGAGATCCATTCCATTTCGATTGCCCAGGTGTCTTACACCGATTTGTCATTTGATCAAATTGCCTTAATGGGCGACCTGCAGGGCCGATGAAAGGAACTGGCCAGATTCACACTGTCGTCAGTGGAAGGTGGTTGTGTACAGAAAGCTTGTCCCGTGACCCACCTGCAAAGTTGTACATATGACGCTCCAGGGTCATTTGTCATTTTTTCTCTACATCAAATTGATGCCTGAAAATGATGAGAGACTATCTTGAGACTGGCTGAAAATGAAGATGCCTGAGTTACTATTGCACTCACTATAATAACTAGAGTGCCATTATTTTTCTCTAGGTCGAAAATGAATTATTCCTCTTGAGGCTCTACATACCTCCCTTTCTGTCTCGCATTCTTCTCTTAGACACTTTGAAAAATATCACTTCAAGCTAGGAGGATGAAGGCCAAAGTCAATACATCTTTTGGTGTGTGGGAAGATATTCCAATTATATTTACCTGGATGTAGACTCATCCCCTGGGCTCCAGGGCTTAAACAACCAAAATTTCTTTTGGCTGATTCGAATAGCCCTCAAGTGGCTAGAACTGTAGCTTGTAGGATTGGTAGGTCACTTTTATCTTCGAGAATCAATTGTTTTGGTTGCATCCATGGATTGACTCCATGGATAGCTTCAACACCATCCAGCGCGGCTTACGATACTGGGTAGGTCGCTATGGAGCGGTGTCCACCTGGGCAAGGAGGTCCTCGGTCGGACCAAGTCCAGGAATATTGGAACCCTCTGTCATTAATATTGAAAATGACCCTCAGGCACTATACACTCTCGTACCCACCCCGAGGTTCACACAGTGCTTGACAATCTCAGTATCTGAAACCCCTCCCGATGTCCTAGAACTTGTTTTGAACAGGGAGGTAGTCTACGAATAATGAGCTTCCATGGCAGAAATTGTCATTCGCCTTTTTTGCGAATCCACCATTTTGATTTCGAGGGTAGAAGGGCAATTGGAGAACTTTATTTGGAAGTCATCTCGAGCATTGCAGATTCATGTGATGGATGTCATTTCCGGCCGCATTCCAGGATTCCCGGGTTGTTGTGAGCTAATAACAACCATTGAACATGGCATGTGCGGCAAAAGTCGACTACCAAGTAATTATTGGACGTTCACTTATGCACATGTCCCGAGCAACCTATGCATCTAGATACTCATTTGTGAACTCAGGTCCCGTTTTATATTTCCACGCCTGGTAGTTTCCAACCATGGAAGGTTTCGCGGACCAGGGCAAGGTTGGAACCACCCGTCGCCATCCATGGATCACAACGTTCAAGGTTGAAAATATACTATGACATCCATGGGTACATATCCAATTACAAATTTCTTCGTAGTTTATCCCCGCCGATAAACGGCTTTAGACCTCTGAATTGACAAAAAATTATTCTATGTGGGTTTTTATAATATATATTGAGGCCAAATGATACTTTTCCAAGCAGCCCGAGAACAAAATCAGCATCGGAAACATGCGAAGGTGAGAACCGAAAACCAAGTGCAAATGTACAATCTTTGAATGCAAACATAATTGAAGACGTTAAATACTTATTGAATCACCTTCATCTTCCGCGCTGCGAACGAGATGACTCCAAAACAAGCGGTGACTCCGGTGAACACAATGATGCCACCGAATTTTGTCCCGTATCCTAGACTACCAGTGTGCCCCGTCCAGGCCCAGTCTGTTTTGAGCAAGGCCTCGCTGATCGGGCCGCATGCAATAGAGCCAATACCTCGGCCGGCTGTGAGGGTGCCGAGGACCATTCCGACCGGGGCGGACGGATCTTCTTTCTTGATGATCTTCGCCATCCCGGGCCAAGACGCAGCGGCACTGCCGGCAACGACTCCATAGAGAGCGGAGAATACACAAATTGGAGCCAATGTTACTGATAAACCCCATAATGCGAACACCAAAACGACTGTGCATATTGTCGTGACCAGGACGACGGTCGAAGCGTGCCAGCGATCAACCAAATAACCAACCAGGATAAAGCCCAGCACCGAGCCAGCGTTGAGGGCTGTTACTGGAGTTGTCTCGCCCATGGCGCTCTGGTTGGCAATGATTCGCGCATAGGTGGGCATGTACAGCGAAGGCGCAAAGTAGCCGATGCTCTGAGTGAGACTACCGATTTGGAAGATAATCCATGACCGCGACCGAAGGAAGGAAAAGCTCAGGGGCTGGGCCTTTGGAGTGTCGGCGGTGACTGGAATTCGCGGCTTCACAAATGCCAAAACTGGGCACACCAAGACGACCATGCCAATGGACCAGGCCCACATGGTGACCTTGAAAGAAAAGCGGGACAAGGCCCAACGGAGAAGAAGTGGAAATACCACGCCGGCAACACCGCTTCCAGCCTGCATTTGACTCGTTAGTTTCATGTTTGATATCTTGCAGATATGAGAAACTTACCCAGGCAACACCGAATGCAAGCCCCTTCTTTCGATCGAACCATTCGTCGACGAATAGCAAAACAGGATAGTACAACATGGCACCTCCGATCGGGTATATGACACCCTGGGTGATTGTGAGTTGCCACATCTTTGTGGCGAAGGAGGATGTAAGGACGCCGGTCACAGCGATCGCAAGACCAAGGACGCTGTTGATGCGAGTGACGCGAGGCCATCTTTGGAGAACGAAAAGACTGATAGGCGATGCAAGGTACAGGATGCCCTTTGTATTGTTAGTTTGAGTCTGAAGCGGGAACTGTTTGTCACATACCATGCAGCATGATCCCACTATAGACCTGCTAGAGTGGTCATGAGAAAAGGGCGCGTTGGTGCTGTAATAGTCTTGAAGAACGCCAAATGAGAATGCAAAGCCTGGAGGGAGTCAGTACAGCACAGAAAGATCAAGTCGAAATAAACATACCCCAGACAACCATCTCCAGGATGAATGCGCCCATGAGGCATAACCAAGCATCTTTGCCTCCATCTACAGGTGGCAAAGAGTACTTTTCTTTGTCAAGAGAGTCATCACTGGCGTAGCCAGTTTCATTGCTCCCCTGAATAGAAAGGCGTGGTGTTTCTATATCGGGCGGCGGGGTGACAAGTGCATCAGATTTCACTGATACGCGATGCTGTTCCAGATCGCTGGTCGTGTCTCTGTGGTCATGATGCATAACCGCTCGATTAAGTTAAAATGATCTGAGTTGATAGTCCATCATTGCAAGTATAGCTGGGCTTTAAAAGAAAGATGTTCGGGTTGCCGAATTCCTCATCTGCGGGATCGTTCGCCCCTTACGGAGGGGGAACCCGCAGGGGATTGATGTCTGAAACTATTTATGCAGTAGTTCGTCAGAGGGTTCGTAAGACAGGCCACTTTATTGCATGATGATCTGCTCGAGAATGTATTGGTAGGGGGTTTTGAGTAGAGAAATCATATCGGTATGCGGTTCCTGGCACGCGCAACGGCGATCGCTGATGTTTTGGTATGGGAAATTGTGGGTTCCCTACGTAAGTGGACTACCATCAAGGTAATACAGAAAATTGAGTCTGTAGATCAGTGGGACGTCATGTTTCGATCTATATAGCTCTCAGCTACTATGTACATAATGGCTGTCGAATCGCTTTAGAGAGGGGGGGTTTCGTGAGAATCACGTCCGTTGAAACTAGGTGATGAGTCAGTATGAGGTCTCCTGTATTACGCGTTTGTTTGAGAATATAACTCACCGGGTCAATGCCTCTGGGTAGCGAGCGCCTGGAACTTCGGTGCGCTTGATAAGCTCGCGAATGTCCTTCACCTCCTTCTCGGTCAGCTGGAGGAGAGCGCCACCCGCGTTCTCGTCCATGCGGGAAGTGGACTTGGTGCCGGGAATGGGGATGATATCAGGGCCCTGAGCCTGCAGCCACGCGAGCGACACCTGCGCAGATGTCGCGTCATGGGCCTTTGCAATGTCCTGGAGACCCTGGACCAATTCCATAATCTTGGGGAAGTTCTCCTGGGAGTACTTGGGCAACATGCGGCGGAAATCATTCTCGGGGATGTCATCGACGGACTTGATCTGTCCAGACAAAATTCCGCGACCAATGGGGCTGTATGCGATCACAGAGATTCCAAGCTCACGGCACGTGCTGAGAAGCTCGGACTGACCTTCGATGTCCAGCGCGAACGGACTGTATTCTACCTGGTATGCGCTGATAGGGTGGATTGCGTGTGCGCGACGAAGGGTTGAGGCAGAGCACTCGGACAGACCGATGTAGCGGATCTTTCCCTGGCTGGATGCGGAGATATGTTAGCCACTGAGCTCATCGCTAAGCTATGACACAAACTTACTTCTTGAGATCGACCAGAGCCTCAATGGTCTTCTCAATGGGGGTAATGCCATCGAGACGGTGGCAGTAGTACAGGTCAATGGTGTCAATACCGAGTCTCTTCAAGCTGGTTTCGCAAGCAGCGCGAGCGTGCTCTGGGTCAGATCGCACAGTGATCTTACCCTCATCGGGAACGAAGCCAAACTTGGTCGCAATGAAGATGTCATCCCGCTTTCCGGAGCGCTTGAACCATTCTCCGATGATGTCTTCACTATCCTGGTACGCATCAGCGGTATCCCAGAACCGCTGGCCAGTGGTGTGGGCGTGGTCCAGGAATGCCACAGTCTCCTCGAGAGGGCCAGCTTGACCATATGCGCTACCAATGCTCATGAGACCGAGGCCCATGGCGCTGACTTTGGGGCCATCACGGCCAATAGTACGTTGAGGAGCAGACATGTTGGATATATTGTTTTGTGTGGGTGTACGGAATAAACAAAGGGGGGGAATTAAATTTGTTGAGCAAGAATTGTCTTTATACGGGCCGTGTGGGGAGAATTGATGTATCCAAGAAGCCAACAGAAGATCTGCGAATACTACACAGTGAATCAGCCATTCAGGCTTCAATCCCCAAGTGGTTCGATAGTTCTCTGCTGAAGATCTATCAGACTAGCCCTGGTCTTGGCGATCGCCATTGACCAATCAAAGTGCCGGCTTTCCGAGCTTCCCCATCCCGCTCCACTCCGACGCTCTCCGCCAATCAGAGCCAAGAATCTCCGAACCTGCAGCCTCCGAAATTCCTCTTCCCGTTGATCCCCCTATTTTGATACGTACCCCGAGTCTTGTCTCAAGGCATGAAACATGCAAGGGTCTTCAACCAGCCAGCCACAAGGGCTTGTAAAAAGGAAAGTTAAAACTGGGTGCAAAACTTGCAAGTAGGTCCCCCTAGTCTGATCTCCCGAGACCTAGCCTGATTTGAGTCCCAGAGCTCGTCATGTCAAGTGCGATGAAAGTCGCCCCGCTTGCCGTCGCTGCGTCTCCACAGGTCGTGTCTGCAATGGCTACGGGATATGGGGTGGCGGTGACAACCACCGTCAGATCTCATCTAGCCAGGGCTTGTCGATCCACTGCGCACCCGCCCCTGGCGGCAACCTAAATCCCGACGAGCAGATGTCGTTCGACTGGTTCATAGAGAAAACAACCAAGAAGTTTGCCGGCATCTTCACCTCTGATTTTTGGGAGACTCTTGTGCTCCAGGCAAGTGCACAGGAGCCCGCAGTGCGACATGCTGTTGTCGCGCTATCAGCGGCGCACAGGTGTGACTCTGGCCAAGATGCCAGGACCCTTGCAGCCCCACGTGGAAGCAGCGCCGAGGAGTTTATGCTTAAACAGTACAATAAGGCTATTCATCATCTCAGATGCAGCCCAACCACCAATAACATACCCAACATCCGCGTCACCTTGATCACGTGCATGATATTCGTGACTCTGGAATATCTACGAGGTCAATATAAATCAGGGAACGCTCACCTTCGATATGGCATCCAGCTACTTTCAGAGCTTTCTGCGCCCGGGTCAGTGCGCAGCCCACAGCCGACAATCTCACCAAGTTCCACAAGTCCACCGGCAGACTTCGCACAGAATGCTTTGGTCGATTCTTATTCCCGTCTTACCATACAGTCTGCAATGTTTGGCATCGTCCCATCTCACATGTGTATCATGACAGATGATCAACAACTGAAGAGGCCCCCGTCGAGTTTCCAGTCCATAATTGAAGCGCGACAATCGCTCGATGACCTCTTGCACAAAGTCAAATGCCTGAAAGAAGACCACCAGAATGCCAATGAGTTAGGACGACCGATGGATCATACAGCAGCGTTTGCTGCACAAACCAATATCCAGAGAGACCTTGCTTTGTGGCGTCAGGCTTATGATGCGGCACTTGGCTCATGGCAAGCTAATAAAAACTCCCGCGATCTTGCTGGCTCAATACTTTTGGGCATGTATCACGAAATGGCATCTGTCATGGCGGCCGTGAGTCTTTCTGAAAATGAGATGGCTTTCGATGCGCACACGGATAACTTTGCCGCAATAATAAGAGGAGTGTCCGAGTTACCAGGCATCTGGCCATCTCCAAACGGACGCCAAGATACGGCAGGAATTGAAGGCTTGGGCTCTGACGACAGTGGCTTTACTATTGCGACTGGCTACATACCTCCTGTTTATTATACGGCGATGAAGTGCCGCATTCCTTGGATTCGACGCCAAGCAATCCTGGCTCTGCGATCCACATCCCACAGAGAGGGTGTTTGGAATGGACCACTCTTAGCAAGTGTGCTCGAAGAGGTTATTTGCATCGAGGACGGACAAAATTACTCTGCTCATTCGAACCCCGACTCAGGTGGCCAGTTCAGTGAAGCCATACATGATCATCCACATAAGCCTTGCGTGGACGAAATGTCTCGAATAGCAGACGTGAAGGTCCTTCTTCCGGACTCGACAGTCGCACACATGGATACATTTATAAGTTTTAAAAAGATGACGTTCGATGGGCGGTGGGTAACATTGGAACGAAATGTTGGATCTGGGTCTACTGGTCGGCAGTTACATCCTGAGAAGCACCTCCATTTAAGTCCCTAGGCAAGGGATCTTTCATTTGATGTCACCTATCTCATTTCAATTGTACTCTGTTGTTGAAAGAGGAAGCCATGGCGCCGTCCAAAGCTCCGGTACCTCGGTGTCAGTAGCATACAATGGAGAAACATCGAGAGGCATCTCAAGTGAGAAGTCTACACCGAATGCCACAGACGATTGTCCACCGAGAATGGAATCATACTGCATTGGCTGAGCCAGCATCGTCTCCGCTGCCAGAGTCTCCGGTGTTGGTACTTCTCGCGATTTGCGACCGGACAATGAGTGCAGAATCCTGTTTGCGGGAGGTTAGCAACACGGAAAAATTGCGATTTGAGAATACCTACCCAGATGCTTCTGATGGATCACTCGACACGATCCTGTTCAAGACATCCCGCACCTCTGGGCTAGGAGTGGCGTCGGAGCCATGGTCTTCATAGACCAAAAGATTCGAAAGGTCCTCGAATAGCCGCAAAAAAGGTGCAATCGCGGGCAGTACCCTGGTGTATACTGCCAATGCGCTCAGGCAAGCGCTTATTGCCTGGTGAGTGCGTCGCGCCGTCAATGCTGTTGGTGAGATAGCCAAGCACTGCAACAAGGTCACGCCACAGTAAAAGCAATGGTACACTGTGATGCGATCGGGTGGTGTATGTGGATTCAAGCTCAGTGTTTTCGCATTCTATTGAATTCTTAGATATTGTTCGGTGACCGCTGGGACTTTCGTCACATACCGAGCATGCCTCAACGGCAAATTCAACGCACAGCCCTATCAGGTCAGGATGGATTTCCTTGGCCATCAGTATGGGTCTGATCAAGAGGAGAACTGCTTGAGTGTATGTCGCTTGTACCCGATCGGGGCTCTGTTGTGGAAAGCGCTTTGAGTATCTTTCTTCTGGTGCTTGTTGTTTCCACTGTGCGAGCTCATGGAGGATTTCCTGCACTTCAGCCAGCGACGGGACTTGCGCGTGTGGTCCTGTGTACCTTGTTCTAGGATCGTCAGCCTTGTATGGGTTGGGGATGTTGAGACTCTCACAATATCTTTGACCTGATGCGATACACGTGCAGATGGTGCAACGCAGCAGTCATCTGTGGGCATTGTCAGGAAATTTCATAACTATGTGAGCATATCTGTTTCGCATACCGTCGTGACTGGTCTGTCTTCATGTTCTCTCGCTATGGTGTTTGGAAATAGCTGCATTTGTTGAATCTTGTGTTCATCGGTACAGGTGTCGTCAATGTCAACGGGTATCTGGACCGGGTCAAATGCAATCCGCAGTGTTTTAGCGAGGAAGTTTACCTCCAAATCTATGTCCGAATCACTGATACCAAATGGAAGCTTCGACCAAATTGCAAGCGATCTGAATTGGGCATGAGCTTTTCTTTTTCCTACAATTCCTTTCCATCATATGGGGTTTCGGAATAAACACGTACCGATCAAAGCAATATGCACACCAAAAGAACCGCTTTCGAAGCTCCATAGCGTATGGACTCAGGCCCCGTGACTCGGGGTTGTCTGCAAGTTTACGGTGGTATCTGAGTTTGACACAAAGACGCAAAGCAAGGCCGACCAAGTGCCTGCTCATAATGTCAGTAAGCGACAATCTTAATCAACGATTTCCACAAACCAGATGGGAGACTCTGTCTGGGCCCTGAAATAATACTGTACAAGACAGAGGAGAGCCTGCACAGTCGTCATGTCTTGTAGAGCCATCACGGCAGGCAAGTAAGTGCGCGCTCGAGCAAAGTATGCCTGACACGGTTAGCTAAGATGATCAGGATGCCGAAACGTGTTGGACGTGCCTCGGAAGAATTCTCGGGGTCTGGAATCAATCGAGCCCCAATGGCATATATTATCCAAATAAAAAAGGCACCTGAAATGAGGTCAGTCGTTGGATTTTGATTCAGGATAGTCGTGATCTACCGGTCTGTGACTCGATGGGGCTTTGAGGTGAGATACATGCTATCTCATCTCTTTGCTGATGCCAAATGCCCAGTTGGGTCCAGTCAACTATGCAGTAGCGAGCTTGTGTATAGAAGTACGCCGTGTCAACGAGCTTTCTAGCACCGTTGCTCGAGGGCAATGGAGGAAGGGAGTTGATTCCGGGTTCCGGTACATATGCTCGCCCATATACCATCTCGAGCATTGTAACATCGGGGTCTGATCCTCGTGGATCGATCGGTTTGGCAAATGTCTCGGGTGCTTGTCCACTTGAACATTGAGTCGATGCGAAAGCCAAAGATCTGGGATCTCGGTGGAGTTCTCGTCCATCCCGCTGCATCAAGGCAGGAACTCCAGCTTCAGGGGTCCGAGATTCGAACATGGTGGTCTCAGGGGTGAGACAGACACCGTTTCCAGAGTTACCTTCATGAGATTGAAAAGCATGTAACTGACTTTCGAGGCTCTGAATGCGTGACTCTAGCGTTGCAACATAACTGCATATATCTCAGCCATGGAAATTTTAGGGCTGCAAAGCTACATACGCATCACTCCTGAGAACACCGTCCGGAGGAAGATCAAAATGACATTCTGTGTGATTTGTCAGTTGTTTTTCAAAATGAGGTGCGTTGTGTGATATGTTACCGGTAGATGATCTGAAACAAGCGTTGCATTTCCTGCTTGATGATTAACTTCTACTTTACCAAGCATTTGATGCAAAATAGCCTACCCATGGACATTTTCAATATTGTAATGACACTTTATTTTTCTTCGTTTGCAATAGCGACCTGAAATCGAGAATTGAGTCGGGTACCCCAGATTTCAGCCGGTGGGTACTCACACGCGTTAGTGCTCCTTCTGTGGACCCCATTCTCGTTAGGGCGAGATAGCCTTCGTTTTGGTGGGCTTGCCTTGAGCGCAGGAAGTGGCTGCCCGGGGGAGTCGGAATCATGCATGTTGAAAAATTAAGTACTGGAAAGCGTTTCTCCGGGAGTGAGAATAGTGCGGGCGGGGCTCAACTACGGAGCAACCGAGGAATGTCAGACGTTAAAAGTGCGGCTATCATCATGACTCGAGATCCTTCAAAAGATAACGTGCAGCGACTACGCAAGGGTTGACCAATTAGCTGCATGAGCTCTGAGTTGAGACCACATGAGCTGAACGCCGAGGAAGAAAAAAAAATGACTAGCAAGGAAGTCAAAAAGCGAGTGTTTATTTGGGTCAAAGTACAGTAGATGATCTCATCGATTGATGTTAAGTCGTTTTGAGCAAGGATATCGAGAAAATACGAAAGGCTAGAGGGGGAAGAGGGGGCCTCCGCGCCCTTCCAGGGTTGTAATCCTGTGAGACAAAGCGCCCCAGCGAGAGCCCCAGGGTGTCCATGGTCGTTTAAAGTCTAAATCATGGAGCTTATATCGAGCTACAATGTTTGATTTGAGATACCTGGGTCCGATTTAGGTAGTATTGCCCTTTAAACATGCAATCTAATCGCTCCTAATCGCAGTCTCTACGCGACCAACACGACCAGAAGATTGAAGCATCATTGGCGGATGCCCAGGTGATAGGAGAGAAGTATTTATCACACCAATCAAATCCACTATGTCCAGACCTAGACACGGAGCTCAACGGAAATGCCGCTACTCCACTTCCAAGGTTGTTTGCCTGCGGTGTGAACCCGACACCCTTGTCTACTGCCAATTATGATACAGCAATTTTCCTGGAGCGTGTAACATGTCCATGAAATCACTACGGAGTACTCCGTACAGTCGTGATTCTTCCAATGCTGGCGTACTAGATCCATGGGTGGTCACACGAAACGGAGTCAAACATCGTCCAGGTTTCCTTTAATGACCTGATCACAGAATCTCGCAGTTTGCTGGGGGGAAAGTGGGGAAATTATAGGGGCGGGTCGGTACTTTGGTCAATGAACACAGAGAAAACAAAATGTGCATGTTCACATGATGAGGTTTCGATTTCTGCATAAGAATTGTACCTAATGGGAAGAACGCGACTCGCCAGTGAGGCATTGCTCACTTGATTTCACAGTGGGAAAAGATCCTTTGGAATTCTCGTTACTAAAAAAAGATTAGCGACCGAGAGCATGGAAAGTCCATGGGATGACATACTCATGATGCACCGCGCGCCCTTCAATAACAGAGCCTGTTTCGCGGAATGTGGATCGCCGACCAAAAAGCCGCCACGGCCCGCTGAAGACGCGTTCAATCTCCTCAACACTGAGCCCTGCGATTTCAGGCACAAGAAGATACACATACAAAATGGCAGCTGCACACCAAGAGGCGAAAAAGACAAACGCGCCCCAATTGTTTGTTCGGGAAAGAAGCGAGGGCAATGCAAATGTCATCGAGTAGTGGAACAGCCAATGGAAAGTTTGTGTTATCGCGGCGCCAAAGGATCGGATTCGGTTCGGCCACAGCTCACCACCAAAGACGTATGGCAATGTTAAAAGACCTGCGATATTAGTTAGCATTTGGTGATACGTGGGTTTTTCGACTCTGAATACTGACCAATTGTATACCCGAAGGAGTGGATGAAAATTGACGCAAGAGCCGCTTCACCTGCAGCTTCGGGCGGGTTTCCATCATTTTGAACTTTGATGTATGCGGCGAGGTAGATGTCTGAGATCATCTGGAGGGTAATTCCAACGAAAAGTGTGTTCCGGCGACCGAGGACATCGATGAAGAAGAATGATCCGATCAAGCCAAAAAAGAATTTAGACATCGCGTACATCCCGTTCAAAAATAAATTTCTGGAGGAAGACCCAGCTAGCCCGACGATTTTCAAGATCGGGATAAAATAGTTTGTGATGGAATTGCCGCCCGAGAACTGCGGCACAGCGTAGAGGATCAGGGCTTGTTGAAGCCGACGAAGGTTGGATGGAACTGTGAATGTCTCTTTGGCAAGACTGACAATCTTCGAAGGTGAATGATCGTCCGGATCATGAGCTGCGGTTTCCGCCTGAATCGACTCTTCGATATTTCGAAATTCTTGTTGGACCCGATCGTGATCAAGCGGCAATCGTCGAAGTCGAACAAGAGCGTTCGCAGCCTCTTCATTCCGACCGGACAATACCAGCCAGCGCGGTGATTCACAGAGGAAAAAGCTGGCGATGATCCAAAGCAGCATGAAAACACAGGGAGAAAACATCACGACCTGATACTGCAGTCGACTCGCCGCGATATGTAACTGCACACCGTAAACGCAAAACGTCGCCACCATTAGAGCCATAGTCATGGAAACAGTATACCAAGCTGCCAATAACCCGCGGATCTCTGGTGGTGCTAATTCCACAATTGAGACAGTACCGGTGACACTCAGTGATCCGATTCCAAGGCCTGAGATAATGCGCGACACGTACAGTGCCGAGGAATCAGGACTAAAGGTCGCAACCAATTGCCCAATGATCCAAACGGTAGTATATAACCTGAAAGACCACAGTCTTCCGATTCGATCGTTTATGAAAAATGATAGAGCTGCACCGACTGCGTCGCCGATGTATACGAGCGACACAAAGTTCCTGGTAGAGTGTGCTCCGGCCGTGGAACTGATACCAAACTGCTTCTGGAAGCCCTCCAGTGAGGGCAAGGTGGATGCGGTTCCTTGATCCCATGCTGTGCAGGACGTCAGTGGGGGTTGACACGATGTAAACTGAAACGAGGGAACTCACTCAGAGGAATAGCCGCGGTCGCGTACATCGCGCAGGACAAAAGCAGGGCGGGGCTCAGTATCACTTCGCGTGGAGCATTTTTTATTCTTTTGCTGTAATCCGCGAGCATTGTCGTACTCAGAATATTCCTGAGGCCCATGATGAATCAAACACAGAGTGATTGACTCGGGCTCGGGTATCTATAAGCCGAGTATATTGAAGAGTCGAAGGAGTTGCAGCAATGAGAAAGATAGGATGTGCCCTTGAACTGTGGTCTCAGATTGATGGGTCCCTACGTCTTATACCCTACAAAAAGAGAGAGCTCCATGGGTCTGCAAACGCGGGGACATCAACTTCGGTAAATCCGCGGAGCTGTGATATCAGGTTCCAATTGAGATAGAGGGTTATCTGTGGTCAAAAGGACGGAGATGGTATCAATCATTTGTAAAAGCAATCACCTGGGTGCATTGGAGGCGAATCCTGGACCGAAAGGGGTCTTGGGTCACATTTTGCTTGAGGTGCGGAGATGCCGCTTGTGCAGGGATGGCTCACATCGCGGCAATTCCGCAGGTTATCGAGAACCACAAATAGAGAGCATCGGGCTTCAACCATCTATCTATACTCCAAGTCAGTTCGAGTTGCTTTTTTGGTTCTCTTTCAACAGTCGTGAAAGTTTTCAAAATGACTACCCCTCAGTCGCGCGTCATCATCGTTGGTGGCGGTGTATTCGGATTGAGCACCGCGCTCTGGCTCGCCCGCAGCGGCTATAAAGACGTGACCATTTTCGACCGTTGCAATTTCGACACTAATTACTACAATCCGGCTGATGGCTGTGATGGCGCATCTGCTGATATCAATAAAATCTTCCGAGCAACGTACGGGTCGCAAGAACAGTAAGCATATTACCAACCTGTCTTGATCCATGAGTTCCAGTTTTGACCGCGATATAGCTCACAAGATCTCGCTCTGGAGGCCAGAGATATTTGGCTAGAGTGGAATCGTTCTATTAAAGAAAGTCTTCCATCTGACCTTCCGCGACCGCTGACACCAGAAGATGAACTTCTGACACTGTGCGGTGTTTACCATCTTGCTGATGGGCCAGACATGATTCCGCGTTATGTGGAGAATTTGCGGGTGATGGAAGACACTGCCCCCAGCTTCCGCGATCTGCAGTTCGTGAAGGTATGATCGAGTTTGGCATCGGGTTTTTCATCATCTTTCTTACTGGACTAGGATAATGCCGCTGATGAAAAGCGAGCTGGCGCCCGAGGTCCTGAATGGGCGAAGAAATACCATCGTTTTGATAAGTTCAAGAATGGCGCCACCAATGGATTTCTGGATGCCGGATCCGGAATCACCTTGGCTGATAAAGTGAGAAATTGTGTATTCCTTGAGAGATCTGTAGCTAACTTACCCTGATAGGCCTGTGTCTACGCACGCCACTTGTGTCAAAAGGCTGGCGTGAAATTCGTTCTCGGACGTCCTCACGGCGAGCTTGACCATCTGATTACTGAGGTCAAAGGTTCATCAAAGCAAGTGAAAGGCATCAAGACCCGCGATGGGCTGACACATTCCGCCGATCTGGTGGTAGTCGCATGTAAGAGACCAGCCCTTCCTTCACTACAAAATTTCGAAATTCTGACATATGGTGTAAGGTGGCCCATGGACAGCAGCTGTTCTCCCTGAAGCATATCGATCTGTCGAAGCAACAATGGGAACCGTCATGTTCATCGATATTCCAGAGGATCGCAAAGACTTACGAGAGAAGTTCCACCCGGACAATATTCCGGTTTGGCGATTTATTCAAGGAGAAGGCGAAGGGTAAGACCTGGTTTGCTGTGATGTTAAATTAGACTGACCACCCGAACAGAGGCTACGAGGGTGGTGGGTTCCCCATAACGCGGGAAGGTAGACTGAAATTTGGATTCCGTGCCCGAAAGGTGGTCACTTCTCTCTTCAGATCAGGACTTAGGCTAACTTGCGGTCTTGCAGTTCACAAACTTCCAAGATCATCCGACGGAAAAGAATACGTGCGTCTTCAAAACGATCTGATATTGATACAGCCAGGCTTTGGCTAACCAACACGTTTCCTATAGTCGTATTTCAACACCACGAACAAAATACAGCCCGGAGCCGATCAATACTGTGCCACTTTACGGACTGGAACTCATGAAACAGGTGATAGGTGGACTGTTTCCGGAGCTGGCTGAAATTGGCTTCACCGATAGCAGGGTTAGTCAATCCTCTGTTCCTCTGCAGCAAATCACTGATTTTCTTTTTCTTATAGTTGTGCTGGTACACCGACAGTATCGACAACGAGGTGAGGCTCACAGAAGATCATCGCAGTGATCAAGTATGCTAACTCATAGTAGTTTGTTATTGATTACGTACCGGGGTATTCTGATTCTTTGTTCATTTGCACTGGTGGCTCGTGAGTACACAATAACCCAATAACGCACATGTTCTCATCATGATTTGACAGGGGTCATGGATTCAAATTCCTTCCTATTCTTGGCAAGGTGAGTGTCATTTTCTTCAGCGGTGATCCAGACACAGCGAACTAACCCCGATGCAGTATGTCAAAAATCAACTCGAGCGGGTTCCCGATAGATTCACTCCCATTTGGAAATGGAGAACCGTGGAATCAGGCAAGCAATGCAATGGCCTCGAAGAAGGAGAGAATGGGCCCCGTGAGATGTCCAAATTGAAACTGGCCAAGCGTAAGTACTTTGCTCTACCTTCTTGAAACCATGCTGACCAAAATTTGTAGCCCAAGACTTTCAGTTCCCAGTTAAGCAATCTGTCGGTTCTTCGGGCACTACAGGACTGAATGTGCGACCAGGAGAGAAGTCGCAACTTTAGCTCCAACAGCCAAGGTTGCAGTACTCAGATACTACACTATACACGTGTTTTTGAGAGAGATCATGTTCAAAGTTGTCATGCAATTGAATTAAATAAACACAAATATATTGGATATAATACTAGCGTGTCTCGTAAAAACGTAAGTCAATCTAAATATCAACGTCTAAGCAGAAACGGGGGTAATCTTAGTAACCTCCTTCAGATCGCGACTGCTGAATCCAACACGGAGAACAAACTCGCCCTCGGGGATAAGCCACTGCTGAGAGACAATGTCCCAGTAGCTCAAATCACGACGCATGAGCTCGAATCCAACGGTCTGTGACTCGCCAGGGGCGAGAGAGACCTTCTCGAAGCCACGAAGCTGCTTGGGAGGAGTTCCCTCGGGGGTGCTATCGGGGAAAGTGACGTAAAGCTGGGGGACAGTTGCTCCCTTGACGTCACCAGAGTTGGTGACAGAGGCAGTCACGTTGTAGAGAGTCTCCCAGAGAGCGGGGTTTCCTCCTGGCACGATGGGCTCATCCTCAGGGATAGAGGAGACGGAATCAGCGACGAGCTCGGCGGCGACGTCAGAGACTTCGAAGGTTGTGTAGGAGAGACCGAAACCGAATTCGTATTGCACGGAAAGGTTCTTAGAATCGAAGTAACGGTAGTCGATCTCGAGCTTCTCATCGAACCAAGACTGCCAGTCGTCGGTTCCATTTGTGGAAACGGCGGTGGTGGGAGGGGCGTTGTAGTCACTGGCGTTCTTGGCGATGGTGTAGGGCAGGTGTCCGGAGGGGTTGACATCGCCGTAGAGGACGTCGACGATGGAGTTACCGGCTTCTTGACCGGGGTAGTGGGCAGCAACAATAGCAGTAACATTAGGGTGGCTGGCGAAGGGGAGAGTATTGATGCCAGAGGAATGGGTAACAACAATTGTGTTGTTGCAAGACTTGGCAACCGACTCAACGACCTCGTTGCCGTTCCAGTCGACTGTCAAGTGCTCACGATCGGCACCTTCTTCGGCCCAGGTCTTGAGGAAGACGAGACAAACGTCAGGGGTGGTGGGGACCCAGAGATCAGTCACGTTGCTGGTGGCAATCTGAGTGTTGTTCAAGAAGTACTGGACCAAAGCGTTGTCCTGCTTGGCGCGGGTCTTAACAGCCTCGAGGGGAGAGACGAGATAGGTGAAGCGGCCAGTACCAGATCCACCACCGGAGGCGAGGTTGCCAAATTCGAAGGTATCCTGGTTGACAGCACCCATAGTGTTCTCGCCTGCATCATTACCGAAGATAGCGATGTTCTTGGGCGCCTTCAAAGGCAAGGCCTGCTTCTCGTTCTTCAACAGCACTGTAGCCTCGGCGGCGAGCTTGCGGATGATTTCATGGTGGTTTCCACGCACATCACGGCTGCGTTCGCCAGTGAGATTGAACTCGCGGAGCCAGGTGGAGCGGGGAGAGAAAGTGTTCAGGTCGGCAGAGGAAGGGTCAACCTTAGGGTAGTCCTGGTCCTGGCCGAGCCAGTAGTACGGGGTCATGATACGGACGATCATGTCATCGACGCGAGACTCATCCACAGTTCCGTTGTTGACAGCGTAGGTGACGTTCTTGCCGAAGAAGGATCCGGCTTCTGGCTTCAGACCGTAAGCACCGAGACCACCGGGCATGTTCATGTCAAGGCCGCCCTCGATAGAGGCGACACCGGAGTGAGTGCCACCCCAGTCGGACATCACGTATCCTTGGAAGCCAAGCTCCTCCTTCAGCAGACCGTTGAGTGCCTTGGAGTTCTCGCAAGCATAAGAACCATTCAAACGTTGGTATGAGCACATGAAGCTAGCAGCTTGAGCGCGAACAGCATTGGCGAAAGGCCAAAGGTAAAGCTCGTGCATTGTGCGGTCATCAATGTTGGAAGAAAGAGCTTCCTGAATGACATCGGTAACGGTGCCGTTAGAGTCGTAGGTAGGGTTACGTTGAGTCTCCTGCTCATTTCCAATGAAGTGCTTGGCAGTGGCCTGCACACCAGCATCTTGGTGGCCACGAATAGTTTTCTCCATGGCAACACCGGTCAGGTAGGGGTCGGCGGCAAAGCCTTCCCAGTTGCGGCCAGCGTAGGCAGAGCGACCAAGAGGGCCGGCGACAGGGCTCAGGGCAATGTGGGCACCCTTTGCCTTGAACTCTTGACCCATCGCATAACCACGTTGGTAGAGGAGATCTCTATCCCAGGTGGATGCCACGGTCACACCGGCAGCGAAAACGCTGGCATAATCGGCAACACGAATTGCGAGGGGTCCGTCTTGTAAGCAAAGACCCGGGAATCCGAGCCGAGGGATTGCGACGATATTTCCAACACATGGACCCGGCTGACCAGTAACCATATCGGCCTTTTCGTCGATGGTCAGCTTGGCGACAAACTTTTGGGCTTTAGAGTAAGCCTCTTCCCACTCCCCTTGAGAGGTAGCATTTGCTGGTGTATGGGTTAGCAGGAGATCAAACTGATTGGGATTGCTGGAGGTACACACGAGAGGGAAGAACTGCGGGGGAGTGACCGTACGCTCCCAAGATGGTTGTGTTCTTGGGCTGCACGTAACTGAAAGCATCTTCACTTCGACCACTTCCAGCAAAGTCCTGACCATTGGCCAGTGTGGCTGCCAAAAGGCCGGAAAGCAGTAATTGAGTTACTCGGGCCATCTTGAGCTGTTTGTTTTTCGGAGGCTCGCACAGTCTGTGAAGTCATGGGATGGCCGATGCCTTTTATAGTCCGCGGCCCCTCAGATCGGAATCGGACCACCCCAACATCAACCCGCAAACCGAGCGCCGTCACTCGATCCAAGGCAAGTCTGGCGGGCGTTGGAAGAGAAATGCCGACGTTCTCCCGGTGAGGGCAGCGTACCATGGATCCAGACTGCCGGAGTTCTACCGAGAAAGGCTTGGCACGCCCGTGGGGAACCCCACACATTCCTCTTTCTGGGGAAATCTCCTCATCCCTGCTACCCCGGCAGTCATAGCGCAGTCAAAACGTATGACGTGAATTGCGTTAGTTCCCTTCTCCCCTGCATTCATGCTACTACCTCTGACCGCTCGCTAATTATTACCTGCACTTGCCGGCCGGTCCGGAGATTTAGACCTCGACACCACGAGACATCCCACAACGATCACCGGCTTGGCAGCTACACTTGGCTAGCGGGTAACCCGCTCGGTGGCTTTATCGGCGATGGGGAGCCGGCTTTTCAACCAATTTCTGTCCCGCAACACCGGCCTTTCCCCGGATACTTTTACAGACTTTGGTACTAGTTTGCTGGGTACCCCGCGACGATGTTACCATGTGGTGTCCGGGATTTGGCACTAGTCTCTATACCAATCATGAGACATTATGAGTGACGTCTTGCGGGGGCTTCAACTCGTTGTTGCCGGTTTACGGGCTACGGAAAACTGGCATCGCACAGTGTGGCTTGCACTCGGTCTCCCCAACCTATGCCGCGCTATCGGGATTTGCTAAATGTCTCCCGACCCACCCGTTGGACTGAGTCAAATTTCCCCACAAAGGAATCCCCCGAGAAAATTGGGAGTCATGTTGCCGATTGACTGACAAAACCGCACGCTTCCCCTCGGCCTTTTAACCACATTGCCGTGTTTCCCGGGAGTGAAGCCATATTCAGACCCACCTGTGCTTGAATCATGGCTTACTCTGTGATATTGCTAAGATATTTAGTGTCTTGAAGAGGGGAATGCGCGATTTGTAAGTCTTATGGAAGCGAGGTGAAGCCGGCTGAAGCCATATCTCCCCTCACTGCCAAGGGGGAAATACCAATGCCGTACATTAGTCAACCTCTTTCTGCGAGACCTGTCATACCTATATCTCCGGCTTGCTAAAATCCCTTCGTGGGGAATACCGGTGGCAGTGTCCGCTTTTGAAATTGATTTTGCCGAGCAATTATAGTGTGTGACAATATCCCGAGGTTGTATGTATACACGGGTCAAAATTAGCGGGAGCCGAGTCCTGCCCCGGATTCCAGGCTTGATTTCTAGCTCACCGGGGAGCTTCTTTTGTTCGTTTTCCTCCCGACCTTTCTTCTTCCGACCTCGGGAGCTTTCCGCATTAGACTCGTCTGCCCTATCATCCACATTGCTTCCGAGGTTGTGTCTGTGCGTCCTCATCTTCCGTGGCTTTCCAGCCAGTATCAATATATCTTCACGACATGGACCCATTGAACACATGTTTTTAGTGAAAGGAATCGCATAAGAACAAACGGATTCATGGTTAACGAAGACCTCGGGAAGTCATATCGGAAAATAAAAGTGAACAAAGAATTTTTCAAACCTTGGAAGACTATTGATAATATTTTGCAACTTCCAGGGTTGTACAAGAAACACCTTACAAGCAACCTTGGAAGTGGCCTATCATTTCTTACTATGTCCAAGGATCTACGATAACCTTGGAATACAACCTTGAAACCTGTGTCCACGCCTTCGATTTAGGAGACTAGATGTATATTGCTGCATACCTACCTACCCACCAGATTTCAAGGCTGTACTCATGAGTATCAATCAAAGGGTTCCAAACTTCATTTCCAAGGTTAGGATCTGGAACCAGAAGAAATGTTGGCTAAGTTCTTCAGGGCTGCTTGCAACCTTGGAAGGTTCCAAGGTTGCATACCTAGTAGATCACAACCTGGGAATTATTGAAATACAAATAAATTATATTCAGAAAGGAGAAGATTTCCGAGATTATAAGGATTCATCACACTCCTCATCACTTCTCTTTGGCACACGACCCTTAGCACCCCTTCCGCATTTGATCCGCTCGACAATGTCGATTCCAAACCCTGTCCAAAGAGTCAACGCCACAACGAAGCACAGCCCGCTAACCCAGCCATGGGTCTGGGTAAACCTCGGCGCCTGTCCACTTGGAAATTGTAGTTGTTGGAATGGGATGACAACAGCTGATCCCAAACTGACCATGAATGCCAAGACAAATGCTCGCAACTGTTGATCTCCACCGCATGATCCGTTCACCCATCCAGCAAGCAATGGTGTATAGCAGCCGTAACAGCCAGAAAGAATAAAGGCGGCCATTTTCAAGCTGCGGGAAGCGGGCCAAGCAGTCAATATAGCGAAACAGAAAGTCAAGAGACATCCGACTGCGAAGCACACAGGTCCACGTCGGCCAAGTTTGTCGGCAACATATCCTGTGCCGATCATGAACACGAAATTTATGGCACCCATGGAGGTCGGAATATTGTTGATCTGAGGCACTGAGTAGTCTCCTAGTGACTTCAGCCAAAGGCCAAAATATTGCATCACATATGATCCACAGGTCAGACTCCACATGGCATATGCGATGGAAAATGTGTACAATTGCCACGACAAAAAGATGCGCTTGAAAACACTTATGTCGAGCTTTCCAACGGGGGTTCGGCCTTCTTCGTCGATTCGTTCGCAAGCACGCTTTCTTTCCCAATCGGATAGGTAAAATGCGGTTGTAGTTTGAGGCGTATCTGGTGAAAATATATAACCGTAGATAGTTACCGGGATGGCGAGAATGAAATCGAAAATGAACAGCCATCTCCACGCAGATAGTCCTCCTTTGCCATCCATCCCCTTGAAAAGTGCAGCCTGCAGGTAGCCCGAGAACATTTGTCCCAGAACCCCAGACATGACGAACAGACCACTTCGGCGCGAGAGCTCGGATTTGCGGTACCAACAACCGAGAACATATTGGATTCCCGGCCACGCTGCGGATTCCAAAAATCCGATGCAGAATCGGAGACCATAGAACTCCGATGCATGGTTGCATTTGAATAAAAATAGCACACAAAGCGACCAAAGGAACAGACAGCTGGGAAGCCAGTATCTCGGTCGGATGATAGTCAAGGCGAGATTGGAGATAGGTCCGCCGAGGATTGCGCCAATGCTGAAGTATGTGTTCATCCAGCTCAATTCGTTACCCGGCCCAAACCCAAGCTCTTCCTGCATGCCAGAGACGTATGCATTGGATACGTTGTTTCCATCTAATTGTTTGATGAAAAAGCACAAGCAACTGTAACTCAGGAGGAAGAAGTCAAGCTTGAAAATCAATTTCTTGTCGGCTTTTGAGGTGCCTGGCTCATGCCAATGGAACCATCTTTGGCGGGGTTGGACTTCAGTATCGTCGGATTGAGCTACTGGCTTTGCATCGGTATGAGGTGGGTCCTTGAGGCTATTTGCCCAGTCTTGATTCGGCCTTTTATCGGTAATATCAGAGCCATTTGAATTCAGCACAGGCTCCTGGGCGTTTTTCTGGACTGGAAGTACCATTTTGGGGAGAAATAACACCAGGTCCTAAAGACAGGCACTCAAAATCTCATGCTGGGGAAAATGCCAATCGGTAACCAAATGGGCGCAGGTACTGTTGGGGTATAAATAAAGACAACCTAATTTCAATCAAGCTTATTTGCAGCATAAAAAGCAATCAAAAACCTTATCACGACATCTGCCTTGTGAGTTGCGTGGGCCGTTTACCTTCGGAGGTGAGCCTCGATCTTTTCCCAATTTGGTAATGGCGTTCGGCGCGGGGCCGAAATCACCAAGATAAGATTGCGCGATGCAAAACTTCTGGACGTTTAGATCTAATTGAATCTAGAATTACAGTTGGTCCAAGTCTCTTCTGCAATTGCGAATTCCAGCTTTTTTGCACCACGTTTCAAACCTGGCGGTGATTCGGAAATATGGTCGAACACGTGTCTATCAATGGTGCCGAATTGGCATACCGTTTAGTCGGCCCTGAAAGTGCAGCATTGATTATCACTTTACATGGTGGCCGAGGATTCGGTGAGTTTTCAGCTCTACTGCGCGGCTAAGACGTTCACCAACTCTCAAAAGGGGATCACAAGTCAGATTTCAAAGCGTATTCACCTCTTTCATCTTCACATCGAGTGCTTTCGTTCGACTTTCGGGGTCACGGTCAAAGCTCACGGACAGAGCCATTTACGTTCAGTCAATTAGTTGAAGATATCGAGGGGCTGCGGCGCCATTTCCTCGACGATTCTGAGCCCTGTGTTATATGCGGGGGCAGTTTTGGTGGATTCTTGGCCCAGCAATATGCGATCACATATCCGTCAAAAGTATCGCACCTGATACTTCGAGGAACTGCGCCGTCTCACCATCGTAAGTGCACCGAAAATCTGTGCCAGTCAATAACAAGAAGCTCATTCGCATTCTAAATGCAACAGACGAGCAGAACGCAATCCACACTCTGGAGAAACGAGCACATAAAGCCCCAGGCCTTTCTGTCAGTTTTCTGAAAGATAAAATCTTCGGTCGCTTTGAAAGCGACATCGAGTTCCAGCTGGTCATGTATGCCGCTGCTCCGCTGTACAGTGAACGTTTTGACCCCGATCAAGGCTTGAAGCACAACCTTGATACTGTGTTCTATGCAAAGTCTCATAGTAAGTGGCACCTCAAACCCGTGGTCTTGTGTAATTGAGCTGATCAAAAAGATGATCTATATTCCGAGCAGGAGAAATTCTTCGATTACAGGGACCGGCTTCATTTGATCACTGGCAAGACGTTGGTTATCGTGGGCGAGTACGATTGGATCTGCCCGCCCGACCAGTCCAGGGATCTTGCTTCCAGAATTCCTGGGGCAGAATTGAGAATCATCCCGGACGCCAATCACAGTGTGCACTTGGAGAAGAATGCGGAGGTGATTGATTTGATTCGCCAACATCTCTCATAGCACAATAAAGTGATTTTTTGCTCGGTGACCCGACTATTCACTGCGCAAACCAAAAATAAAACCCACAGTAAACTGAGTCAGAAACGTAAACATCGGACTGCAGGTCCGGATTTTGTAGCCACAGCCCTCAATTGGTTGCGGTAGATATAGTGTGCAAAAGAGCAAGGGGGCTGGATACTCAGCACCTTGCTCCTCCGACCGGTCGTTTTCTAGAACAAACCCAAAAAAGACAACAGAAAAGACATGTAGTGTTTCTTGTGACATTGTATACATTTCCAAGCGGGCGAGTTGAATGCTGTAGGCAATGAAGGTTCAGGGGCCAGACCCGGAGGAATTGGTTCCACTCAAATTGGACACGTCGGCCAACGTCCGAATTAAATCTCCGCTTCTGGCCTCATCACTGAAAATGCACTGGATAAGGCGTGATTGCAGAGTGTTTATCGCCAGTCCTCAACAACAAGATGGATATATAGATCGAACCTGATGGGTCTGCCATTGACATTTGCCAGCGAGGTCAATCCCAGTTAATCCTCACATACTGTCATGGCGACCGTCCCAGAAATCAACATATCCATTGGTAGGTGAACCCGAAAACCTCTCGGCTGGAGAGTACAAAATAACGATTATTTCAGATCGCGGTGGCACATTTTGTGACGTCCTGGTGCAAGTTCCCGGGCGCGAAGATCTGGTGTTCAAGTTGCTGTCGGAAGACCCGCTGAATTACCGCGATGCTCCAACGGAAGCCATTCGGCGAGCGCTAGAGATCATCGAAGGGCGTAAAATCCCCATTGACGAAAAACTAGATGGATCGAAGATCGCATCATGTCGTATTGGGACGACCATTGCGACAAATGCATTGCTGGAAGGCAAAGGTCGGGATTTCGCGTTCGTCACCACCAAAGGCTTCAAAGATGTGTGCGTTATCGATGATCAAACGCGACCAAAACTGTTTGCCTTGAAGGTGCGAAAGCCCGCTGCGTTGCATGGTATCTCGGTGGAGATTGATGAGCGTATCACCATCGAAGATTATGACCTGAATCCGGTGCCTGTGGACAAGAGCGCATCGATTGCGGATAGTGCGGTGGTGCGAACTCCAAGCGGAGAATTGATCAGGATTTTGAAGGCTGTCGATCCGCTCGAGGCTCGAGAAGTATTGAATGGTCTTCGATCTGCTGGCTATACCTCTGTTGTTATTTCCTTCATGCACTCGTACCTGTATCCTGCCCACGAGGATCAAGTCGCCGAGATTGCGAAGGAGCTGGGCTTTGACACGATCGTCAAAGCCTCCGACGTCAGCCCCGTTATCAAGTTTCTCCAGCGCAGCAGCTCAGCTTCTTCGGAGGCGTATTTGTATCCGATCGTCAGGGAGTATGTCCAGGCATTCCAAAGTGGCTTCAAGGTGCTTCCTCGGCGTGTCGAATTTATGGGGTCAGACGGAGGCCTGAGGCAGGCAGACAAGTTCCGCGGCAACGAAGCACTTCTCAGCGGACCAGCTGGCGGCGTGGTTGGCATCGCGCGAACTTGCTTTGACGCTGCGGAGGGAACCCCCGTCTTGGGATTTGACATGGGAGGGACGAGCACGGATGTTTGTCGGTATGATGGGAAATATGACTACCTCAGCGAAACCACCGTGGCGGGCCGAAAGATCACGACAGCAATGTTGAATATCGCGACTGTGGCAGCAGGTGGAGGATCGAGGCTGTTTTCCCGGCACGGGCTGTTCGTCGTTGGACCGGAGAGTGCTGGTGCGCATCCCGGGCCTGCGTGCTATCGAAAAGGAGGACCGCTCACCGTGACGGACGCAAATCTGTTCTTGGGCAGACTAGTGCAGTCTTCATTCCCAGCTATCTTTGGCCCAGATGCAGATCAGCCTCTCGATAGCGATGTCATCAAGGACAAATTTGAAGAAATCACTCACCAGATCAACGAGCAAACGGGCCAGAGGCTGAGCGCGGAGGAGGTCGCGTTTGGTTTCCTCGATGTCGCAAACGAGACCATGACAAGACCTATGCGCAACGCCACAGAAGTGCGAGGTTTTGCCCCGAGCAGCCATACGCTGGTAAGCTTTGGAGGTGCAGGTGGCCAGCATGCTTGCTCCATTGCGGCAAAGTTGGGCATCAAACGCATTCTCATTCACAAACATTCTTCGCTGTTGTCAGCTGTGGGAATTTCACAAGCAGACCTTCAAGTTGAACGCACCGTCCCAGCTGTTGGTTTCTTCGACGTTGGAGCTTTGGACGATGTGAGATTGAAGATTGATCAGTTGAAGTCCGATGTGAAGTCCGCGCTACTTGAGCAGGGGGCCGACCCATCGACTGTTGTGTTTGAAGAATCTCTCAGTCTGCGATACGCAGGTACCGACACCAACATTCAAATTTCCAAGCCAGATGATGAGAACTATGGCGCCTCTTTTATCGCCACACATCTTCGAGAGTTTGCGTTCGTTCTCGATCGGAAGATCAACATCGACTCAATCAAGGTTCGTGGAGTCGGGCGCAACGGTGTCTCGGCCGAGCAGGTATCTCCATATTCGATCTTGGAGGAAGTGAAGTCTCGCAAAGACTACACTCACTCTCCTAAATCGCAATCCGTATATATTGGTACCAAGTGGCAGGAGGTGCCGATCTTCGAACTGCAATCCACACAGCGTCCTTGCCGGGTCCGAGGTCCTGCCTTGTTGATTGATCCAACCCAGACAATCTTCGTTGAGCCTGAGTTTGACGCGTTTATCCTGGAAGATCATGTAGTTCTCGAGCGCTCTGAAACTGAAAGTTCGAAGGTCGAACCCTCCCATTCATTGGCGACAGTCGACCCGATCCAGCTTTCTATTCTATCGCATCGTTTCATGGCAATCGCCGAGCAGATGGGATACACTCTGCAGCGCACCTCTATCTCAACCAGTATCAAAGAGCGTCTTGACTTCTCTTGTGCCATTTTCTCCCGCGAGGGCAAGTTAGTGGCGAACGCGCCGCACATCCCCATCCATCTCGGAAGCATGCAATATGCGATCCAATACCAGCATCGTCTATGGGGCGATCGGATCAAACCCGGCGACGTTCTTCTAAGCAACCACCCCGAATGCGGTGGAACTCACCTTCCCGACCTTACAGTCATCACGCCGGTATTCGTTGGCGATGAACCCAAAGTGGCATTCTACGTTGCATCTCGCGGCCATCACACGGATATTGGCGGTCAGGGAATTACATCCATGATGCCAGACTCGAAAGAGCTATGGCAGGAGGGATTCAATGTACGCTCGATGAAGATTGTCGACAATGGTATCTTCCTGGAAGAGGATGTGCGCGGTGCCTTCCTAGCAGCGGGTGACCTACCTGGCTGCAGCCCGACTCGGCGGTTGGATGACAATATTTCTGACATCAAGGCGCAAATCTCTGCCAACCAGCGTGGCATCATTTTGTTACAAAAAATGTGCTCCGAGTTTACCTTCCCCATAGTCCATCACTATATGAGCGCCATTCAAAGGAATTCAGAAACAGCAGTCCGGGAGTACCTTAAACACGTTTCTCAGACCAGGGCCATGCCACTCACCGCAACTGACCATTTCGACGATGGTACGGTCCTCAAAGTTACCATCTCCATCGACGAGTCTGGCGGCGCTGTGTTTGACTTTGCAGGCACCGGCCCCCAGATGTGGGGAAACTATAATTGCCCGATATCCATCACTCATTCAGCTGTGATATACACTCTGCGTTGCCTGTTAGACGCAGATGTGCCGCTCAACGACGGCTGCCTATCTCCTATCGATATCCGCGTACCCAAGGGATCGATCCTCAGACCAAGTGCTGAGGTGGCCATTTGTGGCAGCACACTGGCGAGCCAGCGAGTCATTGATACAATTCTGAGAGCCTTCGAATGCTGCGCGGCATTCTCCGGTTGCGCTAACAGCTTTGGATGGGGGATGGGAGGTAGAAACCCTGCGACCGGAGTCATTGAGCCCGGATGGAACTACGGTGAAACAGTCGGAGGCGGCTGCGGTGCCGGACCGGGCTGGGATGGCGAACATGCTATTCAGGCGCACTCGACGAACACTAAGATCACGGATGCAGAGATCGTTGAAAAACGAACTCCGGTGATCATCCGCAAACATGCAATCAACCACAACACTGGCGGCAATGGTGCATTCAAGGGGGGTAACGGTGCCGTCCGTGAAATTGAGGCAAGGATTCCTCTCAAATTCAGCATCCTGAGTGATCGTCGGGTTTACGCTCCGTACGGGATGCGAGGAGGTCAACCTGGCTCTGTGGGCAAGAACTACGTCTTCAAGTGGAATGAAGACAAGAGCGCATTAGAAAGGCTTTCTCTTGGCGGAAAGGCTGCTCTCAGTCTCAAGGCTGGTGAGTTGATGCAGATCAATAGCCCTGGTGGAGGAGGGTGGGGTGATTTCAATTAGTTCCTATCTACAACAGCAATCTTCGAGCAACCATTGTCACTACTCGCCTCTACATATTACTTTTTCCTGGGCGCTTGAAGATTTTGACAATTTTCAAGTAACGGCGATAATAAACATGGTACCAGGGGGCTAGGCGCCCCCCGGACGCTCAGCCTAGCAATGGCGGAACGCAGACACCTGGGCAACCTTGGAACTTCCTAAAACGGGAGTATACGACTTCCCAAAGAGGCCCAGTGGTAATGTAAAGGGCCGCGGTACGGTCCCTGTATGGGAAGTCACTCTGACCAATAGGAAGCCGCTTCGGTCCGGAGAAACTCTAGTCACGCAGTCAAGTGGGTCTGTCATTCGTAATAAAAAACGCTGTATAACTTTTCGACTGGAAGCCTACTGGGACGGGATTTTCCTTCCGTGACAACCGCCTCTAGCTCCGCAATTCTCAGGATTCCGGTCATCATAGCTTGGTCGGCTCTGTCCATAATCTCCCTCATGTGTCCTTGCACGTAATCGGGGCTGAACGAAGCTTCCCCGAAAAAAGGGACAGTGTAGTTCATCGTCTCGGAGTCGGGTTCGACGGGCGATGCGGTCGGCAGACTTTTGGGGTTGACTGAGCATATCTTTGATGGAGTTCCAGTTATGAGCCCAGGCAAGACTCCACAACTTGTTGATTTTCTTGAAGACCGCTGCCTTCTTTCGGCGAAGGATTGCCATCACCCGTTCGGGGGACGTTGCAACTCCCCTTGGGACCCAGGATGCCCTTAAGCTGCCGGCCTAGCTTTCCAACGTTCGCTGTGCCCGGAAGGAAGGTGAGGGTATGACGGGTGGTTGCTCGCCGACGATCGTTGACTGATCGTTGGAGTTGGAATATTTGGGCGCTACGGTTCAAGTCGCGGCCAGGGGGATTTCTGGGGGTGTTGGACTCTGGATCGCACAAGGAACACACACAGCGCACGCAGCAATCCTGATCCTGATCTTCGATGCACGGAAAAGACTGGCGCGAGAGCCACCGAGAGAAACGGGCTCATGTACGTCCAATACTCTACGCCCAGCTTGATTATGGCTTGGACCAGAGTGTACAGGCAAAGGGCGCCAAATATCCACAGCGTGGCCGAAGGTCATCTGGGTCCGCTGGAAGGGACATATAGTAGCTCACAGACACCAAAAAAGACACGAGGAAGGACACTAAAAAAGACATTGTAGTGGGAAAAAGCTGACGATTGACTTTTGTCGCCCTTGCGATAGGCTGCCGATTTGCGATAAAGTGCCCGAGCAACCCACGTGTCTTTCTGACTTGCGAAATTGACTGCAGAAGGTAGCAGAGCTAATTCAGAAAGAGTACAGTGACGGCATCCTTTGGACTGGGGGCCTGGTCCGTGAACGCCTTGGTGCGAATGTGTGCTGTGTGGCTTGTAGGGCAGGTTGATGAGTAGGCCACCGGAAAGGAACAAAGTGGGATTATTCCCTCTTGAACAGCAGTTTGTATGATGCTGCGAGGTTAATTGTAACCTTGGCGCGGGTGCATGCGTCGCATGACCTGTGTGGAGCAGCCATGTTGGCTGCTTATGAAAGAGGCGCCATGATGATGCTATCCACTGTCAGTCTCTCAAAGTCCCAGATATATCCCACTTCTGTTCGTTTTGCCACTTACGGTCATGAGCACCCTGCCAGTAGTAGTTGGTCTGGACGAGAGAGAGGTCGGTGCCAACCCACTCGTAGTCTATCTCATCCTTGACTTCAAAGAGAAGGAGGAAAGCGTTCATCAGAAGCTTTCACGGCAAAACGGGCTCCTGGCCACTTGGTGCGGAGCTCCTTTGCTGGTACAATGGTGGGCAACCTTGTGTTCCTGGCAGAATGGCGCGGTTGCTGATTATCTGAAAAGAGCGCCCACAGGCCCAGAGGTGTTTTTCGAAACAAAGCCACATAGCGTAAGGCATACAGCATATTCATCGTGTTACGAGGGTGGATAGACATGCGGGAACGGTCTCGTCCATGAGGTTGATTCCACAAATCAATGGCTTCACGATCCTTCAAGGTTCCAAGAGGTCGGAATGGAGAGACATTCGGCACCTGAGAGACCTAGAAATCAAGAAGGAAAGTCCTTCCAAGGTTCCGTCGAGCTTTGGACACCAGCTCAGCGTCATTGCGAAGGGTGAATGGTATTAGCAACCACGGGCAAGGCGGTTCGGTGTGAGTGGGCACTGTCATTCTGTATGTCGAGGTGATAGGAGCCCTTCCAAGGCTGAAACCAGCAACGAGTCAACATGCACCTGGGCATGGGCCACAGAACCCATGGGGGCAGCAGGATGAACCACAAAACGCATGAACCACAAAAAAGCAAAAAGCAAAACAGATACAACAGCAATTAAGATAAACAACAAAAATAAGCATGTAGGATAAGTATATTTGACGGAAAAGTTGATTTTTTTTTGGCTTTTCGTGTTTTTCCTTCTCGTGTAGAGAGAGCCTGGGTCTAGATCCCCGTGTTAGCACTCGTCATTTCCAATGTTCAAAACACAGGAGCTTCAGAGATATGAATGGAGCTCAGGGCAGATGAGACTGGCGTTGAAAACATGATATTGATATCGACATTGAATGTTGATGTTGAGTAAGCTGAGGTAAATATGCCGGATTTTACTCGATCAGTGCTGTGTAAAGATATAATTGCACTTACCTCACTGATATGATATCGACTAATCCTCGTGCGGTCTGAGAATGGGATCTGGGAGATTGGCAGACCGCCTTTTTATATTGATCTATATATTCATTAGTAACTGGTGTTGGAATGTAACCAGCGTGGGAGGTGATGCAGGGCTTGGGGGCTTATGCAGCCAAGTCGCCTCAATGAGTGACCTCGGCGGGTGCCTTGAAGATGGCATGGAGAGTGGATGTTGGGTATCACAGAGATCTCCCGAGGATGAGGTATCATCGGTGAGATCAGGAGGGTAAGCAGGATTTCACGGTGTGCACACTGTAGGATGGCAGGAAGGAGAGTCCAGGAATCCGTGAAGTGTGTCATCATTCACATCACAGAAACCATGGTCTTCAGAAAATGCGATGGGTGACGATGACAGGATCGGGGGTTTGATGATATTGGCTTTGAAATTGGTCTGACGGTGTGCGGAAAAGGGGTTGAGTGATAGTATGCATTTAAAATGGCACTTACAGGAGCTGGAGAGGAGGAAAAGGCACATTCATGTGGTCTTCATGGTGATCAACGGTCTGAATTTTGCTAAGAATGTTCGATTTTGTTCAAGCAAAGTGAAGACCAACTGAAGGCAAAGTCTCTACGAGTTGTACGAAATTGCTTTATCTCGGATGAAGGAAGGCGCCGGCTGGTTTAGGGCAGGTGCAAGTGTGCCCAGGATGGAAGGTACCCATTGCACGGAGTATCTAACTAATTTTAAATCATGCCCCAAGACTCAAGGGCTCGTGCTGAAGGCATGAGAATATCATTTTCTGTCAAGCATCCAGAAAGGCATTGCCTGTGGCTATCTTCAACATGTAAAATCTTCAGCGAATCTCTACATTTTGAAGCCATGACGAGGGGTCCAAGAGGGCAGATATTGATGATCTTGACGACAATTGCTTTCCTGTTCATGGATATTGACGGGCAACGGATAAGTGGCCACGGGTGACCCGGGGAACAGATAAACACGGAACAGAATATGGAAGTTCTTAAAATACTAAACAAAGCCCGGTTCTAACTCCGAAAAGGGTACTGGGTGGTCAGGTTGTCAGCGTACAGTGGTGTTGGATAAGCATTGGCCGTCCAGTAATTTGGATCCGATTTTCAGACTGATCGATTTCCGAGGCTTTATGAAGTAAACTTGGCTATCTTTTTGGGACTCCTTTTTCCTGTCTTTTTTCCTCTCCTTTTTGCTGTCTTCCAGATATTACATCGTCTAGAGCTGCTTATATGATTGGATATTAAACGGGTTCGTCCGAGGCCGAAGTACTCAAGGTCATGTAATTTTGCAATACCACTGTATGAGCCTGGTCAGATGGAGATCGCGCATGTTAGTGTGTGAGATCTACGATTCTGATTGAGCTGCTTGTACTGCTTCAGTGGTGCTGTATGGGGTCGCAAGGGGCCGTTGTGCATACGGGGATGGATGTATGGTCGGGTTGGAATCTTTGATGGGCTATGGATATGATTGGGAACATCATGATTGAACATTTGATATTGTTTCGACTGCCTTGTCGTGCTAGCTGAATCTCATGAGCATGATCTTAGAAATTCCGATGGCTAATGACGCCTATGATCACTCCGACCAACCTGTCTGCCACATTAGAAACTCAACGCACTCGTCTCCCTTGGTATATGGGCGGAAAAGTTGGTTTTTTTTGGTTTTTTTTCTTCTCACTTAGAGGGAACCCAAGTCTAACTCCGCAGGTTAGTATTCGCCGTTTCAACATGGGAGTTTCAGAGATGTCAATGGGACTCAAAACACATGAGGGGAGCCATGAAGCTAAATGATATCGGGATCGACTGAGATAGGGTGCTCGACTTCCAAAGGCTTGCTCGATCAGTGCTCTATATATAAGTGGACTTACCTTGCGACTACTATCGCCAGTGATCGGAAGTGATGGGCATATGCTTTGCCATATGAGCAGTGAATCCAGGGATATCGGCCATCGGCAGCCAGCTACCAGTCCCCTTTATAACGAGTACCATCTGCGTGTCAGGCTCCGTGCCTCGAAGCTCGAAGTCATTCTCAAAGTTCCCCCGATCCCAAATTGAGGCTTGTTTGTCGCTCTTTGGCGCGAAGCCGCCAATATCTGGTTTGATGGAATCGACAGATTCGATGATTCGATCTAAACCGCCGTTTCCAGGTGACTAATAGTGTCGATTGGTGCGAGAACGAGGAGGAGGGTGTCGCTGGCTTGTGGTTGGCTTGTGGTTCAGCTAGAGGTGAAGAAGCCCGCTCCGTGGTCCATGGGATATGAGGTGGTGCGGTGAACACGGAACGGTCGTTGGAGTTGGAGTTGCCGCTTTCGATGATCTGGCCAGTCTGCACAGTCCACCAATTCACCTGGCTTTCTTGGGTGTGCATCGCAGTACCGACGGCTAGTACAGCATCGACACAACGAGGACAGATAGAATGGACAGAATTGGTCCTTCTCTATATGAGTCTTTCTATATAACGCGTCAGTCTGGTTCTCAATCCACCGTAACTTGCAATATAGTCGATACTTACGTCCAATACTCCTGCCACAGCTTCGCGGTAGGTTTGCCGTATGCAAGTAACATCACGGCTGCCAGAATGCCTAGCACAAATCAGACCGTGAAAGGATAGTTAAAGTGATAGTTGAACGATGTGAAAAAGGACAGTAGAAGGCTTGGTGATGGAAATGAGAAGGTTAAGTACGTATTCGACGATCTAAAAGTAAAGTAAAGAACAAAGCAAGAAGGGGAAAGAAGCGGAGAGAAGGGAAGGAGGAAGTGAAGTATATCCGATGCAGCTTCCTCCCAACGTTGAAATCCTCGATTCCAAGGTTCGTTCAAAGTCTGAATCTAATGGACCAATGAAAGGATGGACAACAATAATTCCTTATTGAGTGTCGGTGGTGAAACTTGAATCCTGACTCTTTAACGCATAACGCCCGTAGAGGAACATTTCTCCCTGCCCATACTCTCTGCCCACACTCTCTGCAACAATGTCGCACATCTCGTCTACTGCCGTACCGTCCTCACCAACGGGTGAGATATCAGAGCCCTCAAACACAGATCTACATGAGAAAAAGAACAGCGATATACTGCGGATGTTGGGTGATGGAACCGAAGACGAAGCATCCCTGGAAAGGCGCGGCGAGATCAATGCCCTTCAGCGACATCGATACAAAAGGTTCTCTCTCAACATCAAATCAAAAGAGAAAAGAGATACCTCGATTAGGCTTCTACGGACAGAGGAAAGTCTTCGGGAAGTTGTCCAGGAGGAGATTTCCATCCGAGAGAGCGATACTCGCGACTCGACTACTACCAAGCGCCTGCAATTTCTGCGGGCTGAATATCAGGTTTTGGCGCATGAGTGGTGGTATTGCCGGTCGAATCTTGCACCTACGGGCCAGTTACAAGCGTTTGAGCTATGGAGATCACACCCCCAGTGGTATATGGACAGTGAGCTTGTCAAGGACTGTGCCGGTCGACAGGGATGTTGTGCCCGTAAATATGGATGTTGCTTGAACCGCAAGATCGACGCATCTCGCAGTCTTGGGAAAGGGCATTGTACACTCAATTGCGGATGCTGTGCCAAATCTCGTGGTTTCGAATTCTCCGAGCAGCAGAAAGTGCACTTGAAGAAGCTCTACAAGCTAGATTGGGCAAGCCATTACCGCACAGCTTGGATCTGGAACGTGTCGATTTGGGGCCTTACCGCTGACAGCTCGGCAAACCCCTTTGATATGATCACCACACCACCGACACATGAACAAAGTGAAGCCAACAATATGCCTGAATTGACCGAAAAGATGGAGGCAATTCTTTAGAGGCGGCTTCCTGGGTCCTGGGGCATGATCTAGGTTCTTGGTATTGCTCTGGGGTGGTTGACTTTCGGGATATTTATCGGATTGCTGTGGAAGTTGGAAAATGGACTATGCCACGAGGCAGTAATGCCTATATGTATTCGAGACTTGATGGTGGATTCCAAGGTTGGCTTGGACTTATTTTTAGCCTTACTTCTGTCTCTACCCTTCAAATTTGGTGAACAGAAAATGCAAAGACATGAGATACTGTGTTCCTTTGTAACGCGCCTAGCTACCAAGGTAGTGAGTTAGTTGTTCGATTGAATCTTGAGAAGTTCGTTCTCTCTCTTCTTCTTCTCTTTGCGTTTCAAAATTACATGATGTGATCCCAAATTGATCTTGTCTTCGATAGTACCCTGAAATCGCTCCCCCGGCGGTCTTGATGGGAGCAGTGATAGATTTGAAGCAGTGCACTACCTGACTGAGGCAATGGAATGAATGGAAGAGATGTATAGACACAAAGAGAGAGAATGAGACGGAGAGAGAGCTGCCTGCAGATCCACCAACAGGGTCTCGTGACATCAACGCTCTTCCCATTTTTGTATCCTCGCGTCTTCACTCGCCAATTCTCATCCTTTGATCTGGGCATCGTTGCGCTTTTTACCCCTCTGGCTGGGTCTTGACTCTTGACTCTTGACATTCCGCTCGTGCATCACCCTTTTCACAGACCACACGGATCCCCCCGTCGGCTACATGACTGGGGATAAGCCATTTACAGGCTCTCCCGCTTCAAGCGACTCATGCCTGGGTGGGTGAGAACCTGCTGGGATCTTTTCTTTCGCCAATCGTACCTTCTAGGGTATCGCTCGATTACCTCGTCAACCCACTATGCCGCCGATCAGGACCACCTGGGGCCCACAATGTCACTGAGGAAAGCCTTGGAGTTTAGGTTCTCCACTAAATATGGTACAGCCATCGTGGAAGCGATGAGTGCAAAGAGCGGACTAGATAAATACAAGGAGACGGGGGTTCTTGATTGACGCGATTTTGATTTGAAGATGGAATCCGAGTCTTATCATGGATATTTCACCAAAGAACCAGCACATTTGCAGAGATGGAAGCATCAAGGTAACAACAACCTTCCAATCCCTCTCACTCACCAAAGATGCGTTCCAAATAGTTCAGCCAGTTCTCACCCAATACCTTCCTCATCCTTGACTCCGACCAGCCCGCTCGAGCCATCGCTAACGCCAGTTCAGAGCGCTCTTTTAATGGACCCAGTGGCTTGACGACCTTCTGGCTACCCCACGGGGTGAGTTGACGCGCATACCCTTTGTCCAAGTTGCACCACGCCATAAAGTCGCTTGGCCTGGCATGGCCTTCACTAGCATCTGACCCAACTCCAACCGAGTCCTCGCCGATAAGCCCGATCACAAAGTCCATCGCAGCAACATAGTCGTCGATCGTCGAGTCGTTTCCCTTGGCCATATGCGGTCCGAACTGGCTGATTCCTACAAACCCGCCTTTGCTCCCGATGAGCTGCAGAAGGTGATTCGACTTGTTGCGTGGGTGGTCCAATAAGCCCCCGGGCAACACATGGCTGAAGCAAGGGGGCTTAGTCGCATATTGGATGACATCCTCGCTCGTGACTGGGCCGACATGCGATAAATCAACGACCATTCCCAATATCCCCATTTCATCGACGACTTGTCGACCAAAGCCGGTCAGGCCCGAGTCTCGGATCTCGGTGTATCCCGCCCCGGAGTAATTCTGGGTGTTGTAGGTGAGTTGCATTTTGCGCACACCCAAGTCGCGAAACACACGCAGGTAATCCAGTTGATCTTCAATGCCGGCTGTGTTTTGCCAGGAGAGTAAAACCGCGGTTTTTCCATCGCGCTTGGCTTGGCGTATGTCGCGGACGGAGTGTGCTTGCACAATGAGGTCGGAGTGCTCTTCGAACCACTTTTTCCATTGTACCACGTTCGCGATCGCACCACGAAACCCTTCCCAAATTCCGCATGTGCATGACACGCCGGTGATGCCGCCCTGGTGCCAGGCTTCGAAGATCTCGCGGGACCAGTTGGCGATGTTCAACCCGTCGAAATGGATCGCGTCATGATATATCTCCCAGGCTTCGGTTTCAGACACCATGGTTGGATTCTTCGACATTTACTCCGTGCATTTTTAGAGCTATCCACGGCTCCTTTTGAATATACAACGCGGTGCGGCTCCGATCAAGATTCCCAATTGCGGGACGAATGGCGTGCTCTGTGCGCCGCTTATCGCGATATCCCTCCGACGTCCTTTTCAATCCAGTCATCATGGAGGGTGCTGTGCATCGCTTCCGGGTACATCGCAATAATTCAAGGCCCGACGCTGCGAATTCTCAAGAGAGGGGACCCACAACTCTCAATGGTCGGAGATCCACACTGCCAGCGTGCCGCCGCTGTCGCTTTCACAAGAAACGCTGCACCCGAACCACCGAAGGACCATGTGAGCATTGTCTAGCTGCTTGGGTTCCCTGCTCGTTGATGGATCGTGCTGCCAGTCCAAAAACCCGAGAGAGAGAATTGCGCTCGCGGATTGACTGGTTAAGTCAACTCGTGAACGAAACACTCCCTCAGGGTGACTCGCCGATCGAGTCCGTTGAAACAGGACGCAGACTTGTCTTGAGCAGCCCGATGCAGCAAACGCCAATCGAGATGAACATGGACATGGAGCCAGGGGAAAGTGTTGAGGAAGAGCCTGAAATCTCCAAGATAGAACGCACCGGGATTATTGCGATCGAAGCGAGCCGCAAGTGCTTGCAGGCCTATTTTCGCCATGTCCATCGAACGTATCCATTTTTGGATCACGAGTTTGTTTTGCGCAACTTTGACGCCATCTGCGAACAAGAAGCGGAGGACGGTCACGTACCACAACACGTCATACCAAACCGCTTGTGTATGGTCATGGCCATTGGCTTTACGACTCTACAACGCGCGGGCGAAGCTCAAGATATCGACGAACAATATTTCCAGCCATGTCTCAAAGCGGTACTCTGTGAGTGTGTGTCCCGGGTGGACGAAGAGTCCGCTGGTACTTTGCTTCTCCTTGGTCTGTACCTGCTATTCAAACCTGGCGACCAGGACCCTCGAGCTATCTCCGGCATCTTGACAAACCATGCCTTGGCAGTCGGGTTGATGAGCGACCCATCTTGTGGCTCAAGATCTACACCCAGGGAGCTAGAGCTACGGCGCCGACTTGGCTGGTCAGTCTATGTTTTTACCCGGATGATAAGCATATCTTATGGCTTGCCAGTTTCCTTTCCGGATGCCATGATGAGGATTCCGCTTCCGAGCATCATGATACACGAGTACGGCTCTGCAGAAGGTCATCAATATGCAATCGCCCTGCAGGTTAGTCGACATGTGATCTCGTTACGACAGTTGGAAACGCGTATTGCGACTTCCATTCATGATGTCAGTTCCTCTCCGCCATCCGAGAAGCTTCGACTTGAGATCGAAGACTGGTACACAGAAGGGTGTCTTCTATCCAGCTCCACTCTATCCGAACAGGACCAGGTACCCTTTCACACGTCTATAACGTGGTTGAATGTGCGGTACCAGAATTTGCTTCTACTCCTTTTCTGTCCTAAGAAAAACGGTACAACGAATGAGGATACTCTGCCCAAGCTACAAGCAGCCGCACAGCAATACATCAAGCTGACTTTGATTCTGCATGAGCACCGCCATTTGCCGATGAATTGGATTACTGTATGTCGTCTTCTATCTCTCGCCGCAGTATTCTTCTACTGTGTTCGCCAGGGGGTCTCGATGTTCAACGAGATCCCCGAAATTCCACTCCTCGCAACTCTCCTGGAATTGTTTCCATCATCTTGGCATTCCGCGCACGAGGCAGCTCGGATATTACGATGTCTCACGGATCTTCTGGGTAATCAAAAAAGCCCCGTGATACCTCGCAGTGTCCTATCCGGGTCTTCTGTCCTGGCAAATCCCGGGATAGATGGCGAGACGGAACTGGAATCTCTCCAAGATGAATTGGAGTTGCTATTGACCCACACTATGGGCGATGCAAGCTTCTTCATCTGGCCACTGAGAGTCAAAGCTGACGTGAAGAAATCAATCACTCAACCCTTTGCACTATTAGATACATCGATGTTTGCAAATCCACCCAGACATCCACATAATGTTATGATCGCCGCGGTGGATGACAATTTGGGTGGGAACTCGTTGCAGACGGAGTGGATGACTTCTTTGGGCGGAGTCGGGACAGATATGCTTTGAATGAAAGAGACAGACCGCTAGTTCTACTATTCATGGCATCTTCCTCCTTCCACTGCCCCGGGGCCTTCCTCTTGTAGAGCGCATTGCTCCCGGAGACGTACCTGGTTCGCAGGCAGGTGCGTCCCGCTTCACCATGTGAGTGCGGATATGTATCTAGCAGGCCCCAGGGCTGGGATTTAACAACAATCGTCAAGTCATCAGCAGTATGGAGTAAACTCAGTGGATTGTAGAAAAAAGAAGAAAAAAAGAAAAAAATGGAAACCCCGATTTTCGAACCAGGGACACAAAAAGGGAAAACCCGTGGCACGAAACAGGTACCCATCCGGGAGGGATGGAATTTTCCCTGGGAACATGGTGTATGCCACCAAACCCAGGTTGCTCGACCACTCGGTGGCAAACCCTTAGACCACAGTAAAAACCCTGACTGGCTTGGTCCTGATCTTCTATTCATCCGAACATTCAATGTGTGAATGTATGAGGTTCTTGATACCCGGCAAATGATAGACCCACTTGTCAATCGGACTAAAGTTATTCCAATCCGCGACAACCTTGGATCATGTGACCTAGGTTTTGGATCCATTACACTAACCCGATCGGGACTGGTCTATGGCGATTACATCTTCAGAGTTTCCAACCACCTGGGCACATCTACTCCGTAACCAGCGGAGTGTTGCTTTTCTAGCAAACGAGCTTTGAGCTGCGGGTATGGAATTGGTATGCTTATGAGATTCCCCTCAGGAACCATGAGCACGATTTTTGGGAAGGCTGATACTTCCAAGTTACCCGTGGTCATCAAACTCGGCTTTTTTTCATGTGCAATTAGATTTTAGATTGTATAGATCCCACCTATGCTAATTGGCCGTTTCCTTGCATCCTGTTCTCCAGTAATCGGGTCTGCCACACATGTGGCCTACAGGCGAGCATTGCTGACATCTGCACTCTGACCGGTTTCCTTCTCAAAGTTGAACCCAAGGTCCTCCAAACTCTTGACCCGGCTTCGCTGATCGCCAAGTGCCTGAGAAGCCTGCTTGATCAATGGGAATCTAGCACGCGTCCACCTCTCCTTCTCACCCCAATAAGGTGAGCTTCTCCCTCTACCCTCATTTTCCAGCCCCTCCTTGCGCACCGCAGTGGAGCTGAGCTCGTGCAGTGCATTGATATAATCGGCATCAAGGGGAAAGGCAAGTGTATTGAAGCTACGGCCTTCGCCACGGATCTTCGCCCAGTCATTGATCCACTGGTCCATCTCGGCTTCGGAGGGCAGAGTCACTCGTCCTGATAAAACGCGCGCCACCCATGCGCCTTGCGCCTGGCTGATTGGGAAAGGAACAATTCGCTGCGGAAAACCGATCAGGGCAAGAGTGGGCTCGCTCTTATAGAAGACATGGCGGTACAGCTGGTGGGGTCTTACGCCATCTGTAACAATTGAGGGCTGGAGGCTGGACAAGAACGGTAGGGAGAAGTGGTAGCCTGTGCAGAAGACAATGTGGTCCACATCGCGCTCCTCACGTCCATCAATGAACTTGACCACCCTGTTGATGGGATCAAGAGACTCGATCTGTTGAACGCTTTCAGCGGAAGCGGCTTTTTCAGGGGACAGAACGGTCTCGGTTCGCTCGGAGATCAACAACGGGTGCTTCGAGACTCTCCCAATTTGAGTTGCGATATCAATCCCCGATGCCGAATGCCCTACAACGATCACTTTCTGCTGCTAGTTGAGTACGTGATTGCGATGGAGGCGAGGGCGATCCACATACCTTGTCCGAGAATGGTTCGGCGCGTCTATAAGATGCGGAATGAATGATGGACTCTGGAAATGCTCGTGCCCACTCAGTCAATCCCGCGATTTCGGGGATGTATGGGTCGTTGTGATGGCCATTTACCACTATAACCGCATCAAACTGCGCGGAAAACGTGTCGCTGGTCTTCAGATCACGCCACGTCACGGTCCATTCGGAATTTGAGTGCTGCCTGCTCAACCGGACATCCAAAATCAGAGATTGGAAGCGTATCAACGGCCGCAACTCCTCCGCGTACTGGTGAAGGTACTCTTTCACAACCTCATGTGATGGGAACAATGAAGTTCCGGGCGGAAATGGCATGTCGATGAACTGCATCATTGAATTGGGGATGTTTGTCTCCAAGGAGTCATACACGGGTGAAGGGAAAGTCCCTTTGACATCTTTTTGAGGCTGCTGGGTAGGCTTCGGACGAGGTTCTGCTGCTGCGTTCTCGAGGCCTTGATCACCTGTGTAGTTCCAAACGCCGCCAGGTTGGTCGCGTTGCTCGAATATAGTGATATCTTTGAATTTCTGTTCTGCAACAAGATATCTGGTGGTCGTCCGTTAACATTCGGTGCACTTTCTGTCTGTCATCAGGCCACATACTTCGCAACTCCTAGGCCACATGGTCCGGCGCCAATGACGGCAACCCTTTGAACACTCATATCGATTGTGAGAAGATGATTGAATGTTGTTGAAGTAAATTCGCACAGATACGAAGTCTGTGTCGAATGGTCCGAAGCAAGGTCTAAAAGGGCAGAAGTCGGTGAACTACATAAAGCACTAATTCGAACGCATCACCTGATTTTTTTGAGATTGCGATAATTATCTTCTCGAAAAGTATCAAAAAGCATTATTCGGAAGGTGCCCAGACGAAGTTGAGAAAAGCTCCATATTGTCTGGCGCCATCCGCTAAGATAACGCGCAATTCCGTCCCAATTAGGCAAAAATGATCGGCCTCGCGCCGGTAGGTAATGATGTGCTAAACACGAACAATTGAAAATAGCAGTATCAGTATAGATAGCAGCCCATGAAAAGATGTTCATATAATCCGCGAGGTGCAGGATTAATTTTCACGTTGGCTGTTTGCTGCACCGACAATGTCGTCCACCGTCGGCGATCAGCTGAGCACCAAGCCCGAGGCTAAAAGCCAGGAGGTAATACAAGGCGAAGACGAGCCACAGCTGGAGCCTATACAGCGGACGACCCGGGCGCGTCTCAGGGCCGCAGTATGGGATACGTGGGATAAGTCGCCTCGCGAACGCAAACTGGTCCAAAAGGTGGACTGGTGGCTATTGAGCTATGCATGCACCGCGTATTTCATCAAGTCTCTGGATCAGTCGAATGTAAGTGTAATCAAACAAAGTTGGAATGGCAACTGATGTCCACAGACTTCCAACGCCTACGTCTCGGGAATGAAAGAGGCCCTTGATTTGAAAGGGAATGACCTCAATTACCTCACCACATACTGGAACATTGGTTATATTATTGGGCAGATTCCATCCCAGCTGATACTCACCAAGATCCGCCCGTCCATCTGGTTACCGGCACTGGAGATATCATGGAGTATCTTCGTGATGGCTCTGGCAAGTGCAAAGAGCGCGAAGACTATCTTCGCTTTGCGGTTTTTCATCGGTCTTTTCGAGGCTTCCGCCTACCCGGGCATTATCACCTTGCTCGGGAACTGGTACACGCCGCAAGAACTGGCAAAACGGAGTGCCATTTTCCAGGCATCTTCCAGCGCAGCGAACATGTTTTCGGGGTATCTCCAGGCAGCGTTGTATTCCGGGATGGATGGGCGTGCAGGACTCGCCGCTTGGCAATGGCTGTTCATATTTGATGGAATCCTTGGTATACCTATTGCCTTGTATGGGTTCTGGGCGATTCCGGATGGGCCCAGCGACTCGAGGGCAAAGTGGCTGACCAAAGAGGACGCCAAATACGCCGAGCAGAGAATGGAGGCTGTCGGTCGCGCCCCAGCGGCCAAACTCACATGGCGGACCTTTGTGGATGTCTTCCGCTCCTGGCCTGTGTGGTTATTCTCCTCGGTCTTCATCGCCCACGTCTGCGGCCTGCGCATCTACTCCTACTTCAACGTGTGGCTGAAGTCAACTGGCAGATACACAGTTGAGCAGGTCAACGTCATTCCATCTGCCGGGTATGGGCTCCAAATCATTTTCACCCTCCTGTATGCCTGGACCAGTGACTTTCTGAAGATGCGCTGGCCGGTAATTGTGTTTGCCTGTGTGCCCGCGTTGGTCGGGACCATCATTCTTTCCATCTGGCCGGCTCACAACACAGCTGCAATGATGGCGGGGTGGCTGTTGACGTATATTGAGACGGGCGCGGGGATCATCTTCACCTCTTGGGTGAGTGAGACATGTGGGTTCTCTGCCGAGCATCGAGTTGTGGTCATTGGGGTAATGGAGGCGGTCGCTTTCACATTCAACGCTTGGGTGCCGCTTTTGGCATACAACACCGGCCAGCAGCCACACTTCAAGATCGGGTATCAGATCGCTGCCATGTTCTTTGCGGTCGAGCTCATCTTGACGGTTGTGATCGCTGCGGTCGAGAGACGATGGCCAGCTAGGAATTTGGTAAGGGACAAGAGGTCAGCAAGTGTTGCGTGAAGTGATTTCAATTTCAATTCTCAAAGTAGTATATCAATCAAAAGCCAGGAAAATACGAAACAGCCGAGATGCTGCAATTGATGTAAAGAGTGATGAAGCGGCTGTGTTGGTTGACGCGACAATGTATCAGGCGGTCTGATATGGCAGAATTACTGCTATGGACGCGTTTTGCGCGTGAATATTCCTTAATTTCTCTTCTTCTTTAAGTCGACTGGCAATTTCTTGACTTAAGAGCCTAAGCCCATTGGGATTCATACGTGGCGGGGATCTTTCTTGAACAAGGGTCCCAGTGTTGGCAAACACGCAGCGAGTATTCCAACTGAGACCTCGATAAACGACCATATTCCCGAGTAAACCACATTCCCTGGAATCGTTAGGATCTTCACGTAGGAGATCGCTGATAAGTTATTACTTACAACTTGGATCGCCAGATTTTGTTTGGAAAATCATTACGCATCGGACAATGCCAAAAACACAAACACTGTTGGTGTCAGCGAGCACATCCATACAGTATAGTGGCTCACGGGGCATACACTGCTCCAGATAAGAAGACACCGAGTACCTGGGCCTTGCGTTTTGTCCTCATGTTCAATCCGATAACTGGTCGTACTGGCAATGCTAGTATAGCAACATCTGTCACGACATTGACGACCCTATCGAACACTCAGCATGGGCATATTGTGGTTAATGAACTCCTCGCTTTTCTTTTTTACCTTGTATCCTACTCACCCTAAAATCATGAATGCAAGACCCTTGTTGATGCATCTCCCCGGCTTTCCTGTCCATATAGAGGATAGTGGAATGCACTGAAGCGATACCACAAGGATGACGGCCAAGGTGTATACAATGACCATGGCACCTATGACGCATGATGTCACGAGCAACCACCGTAACTGGAAAATTCGGTGATAGAAGAGAAGAATGGAAATCTTCGTAAGCATAAGAGTAGTTGAGTAGCAGATAACGGAGCCGACATATTCCTGTTATCCCCGACCCAAGACGTAAACAACCGGACCTCATACCGCGGGGCAAGGAATGAAGTTTACCTCTATGAACAACTTCAAACTTTTGATAAATTGGATATGCCGGCCTTCTCCATTATGAATCGACAGTGCTATAACCACAACAAATGCGACCAAAGACACCTATGACTCAATCAGAATGTCTAGAACTCGGGTAGACGTCACACATACCGTTGCAAAGAATATCATCCAGTCGTCCAAGCCGAATTTGATATTTGCACGAATTCGAGAGACTGCGCGAGCGATTACAGCAGTTAGTGCTAGGCTGAAGCCGCACACATATGCAGCGATTTCATTTGGCCGTCGGTCATCTTTAGCCTGATTCATATAGTATTGCCTTTTTTAGACGAGTTCCGTTGCAAAGCTATCTTTGACTTTGATATTCCGAAGAGAGTCCGAGTCTCGAGACGAACTAGAAAGCATCTGGCTTCGAGATCAGGATCAATCATTGTCATATAGCGAGCCAGATTGGCAAACTGTCCATCGTGCTCATGTTGAACGAGTTTCGTGAGATGGAGTTTACGTGCTTTTCTTTCATTGGAGAACTGAAATGAATGACAATACATTTTTTCCAGATCTTAGTGGGATATCCCTTCTTATTTGTGTCACTTGGCGGGTCTCACAGTTGGCCGAGGTCCCTGCATCCTCGGAGATACTGATCATGGTACTCATTGTGTCATCCGATAGCATTCTCTAAACTCTTGCAAGTAGTTTCATATTGGTGGAATCACGGAGAGCAAAATTTGAGTTCAACGAAGTGATGTTGGCGGCCTTGGGGAGCTGCTGGTATGATAAGCCACGCCGATACAGGTTTTAAATCTGCCTTACCAGAAGTTTGGGTATTCTTTTAATATTTTTTAATATTACCAAACTGAGGGGAAGTCCCATGAAAACCTATTCCTTGCCCCTACTCAATCTCAATCTGAGCAAGCATTATGCCCAGGTGGTTTCACACCGGCAAAAAGCATTAGCTACCAGTAATAAACTTATTATAAACATCATCATTAGTAAGAACTGAAAGCGATATTGTCTCTCTTCTATTGACGTCACCAAGCTGCTACATGAAGTGTGTACGGCGTTGAAAAAAATCAAAGCACGAGGTCATATCAATCAAGGCTTTATTCAAGGGCATCAGCACCAGATGATGTTAGTGTTGATCAAGTGTGGAAGGGGGTTGATGATCTGCCTCTCAGATTAGATGTTAAGACTTTTGAGAATAAACAAAGAGCCCTGGACTTTTGCCACGTAAGGCGTTTTGAGCTAGCTGGGAAATCCTATACCTAGTACTCCTGCCCACCTGGGCAGGAGTTGCCCCGCTCTTTTTATTTGTTATTTTACCTAGTGATCTATATCTTTCAACTTGATTGGTCCAGTACCCAAGTACCTAAGTAAAGTCTTTTCATGTCTTATCCTTGCCCCCACTTGCTTTCGCCTCGGTAGAAGGCAACGCCATCCATGGATATTCTTTATTGGATATTTGCATAATCCCTGTGAGGCCAAGCAGCAATACTTACTGGGTATGTGCACCCCGTGATTTCCCGTCGAAAAACGCGGCTAGATCTCATCTATGGTTCTAGATTCAGCTTAGAGTACGGAGAGCTCTGTGGTTAGACGTAATTTCATTTTGACCTGCAGCAAAGTGGAAATTTCGGTCATATCACAGGAACTAAAGTAACACCCGTAGAACATAAGGCAGTGAATATCCCACTCACCGCCTGTTTGGAGGTCTGGCTGTTTCAGCATTGCTTTGTACAATATGTGCTTTGTACAGAGTGTGCCCAATTCCAATATCTTCGACAGTTACTGTCAGGGTGTTGAGTCAGGTGACCATAGGACAGGCCTGACATAGAGCTGCTTCTCTCTCTCTCTCCTTGCCCTCGTCTGCTTTTCGTTAGACAAAATCGACCGATCTACGCAATTCTTTGCTCCAATTTGTAGGTCTGTCTCTTCTCAGTTACATCTCATCCAGCACAGAGAAACAAAGTCAGAAATGGCCCCCTCGAGTAATACCGATGAAATTGATCTTATCGATGATGGATTTGCGTCTCCTCACCCCAGTGCAGATGCGGATTTCGAGTCTGGTGAACCGCCTGAATTGAAGTTGGACTTGCAGGAACTGAAGGACTGCGCTTCGACCGTCGCATCGGCAACTTGTACTAAAGCCAGAAGAATTACACGCGGAGCATATCACGACATCTTCCTCCTTGAATTTGACACCGGCTCTGAAACATTAGTCGAAATAGAAGGGGCCCGGCATTCGTGCATCGCAAGGCTGACTCGCCGCGAAGAAAGTCTTGCCAAAGCCACAAGCGAACTTGCGACCATGCAGCATGTTAGAGATAATACATCCATTCCAGTTCCCAAAATCTTCTATCGGGATTTACGCCCGAACAATCCGGTCGGTGCACCGTTTGTTCTCATGCAGAGGCTCCCTGGCCAGGATCTCTATAGCCTATGGGATGATTTGCCCTTCGATCATAAAAAGGATGTCCTTACTCAGATTGCATCAGTCCTTACTCAGCTAGCAGCACTTCGCTTTGACAAGATTGGAAGTTTACAAAACAATGGACTAGGTCCGCTGGTACACTCTTCGCTCTCTCCGCAAGCGAAGCCATTCAAGTCGACACTGGAATACCTACACGCGCTACTTCCGGAGATTGCTCTCGACTTTGACGAATACGAAAAACTAGTTTAGATCGGACAACATCTTTCAGAATACTTTTTTTCAAAATCTGATGCTCCGTCTTTCGGTCCACCATTTCATCTCATTCATGCTGATTTTGATGGCCAAAATCTCTTGTTCGTCAAATCGAAATGCGGCCCGGATAAGCCGCCCATACTATCTGGCGTGATAGACTTCGAGAATGCATATACGGGCTCTCTCTACTACCTATACGAGTACCCGATCTTCATTCAAGATGTTGATTCTTTTTTCGAATCATACGAGCAAAATGCGATTCTAAGGCCGCACTTTGTTCAGGCTTTGCGACATTCATTCCCGAAAGGTTCAGCAGACGCTGTTCCGGCAAGAGATGTGATGCGCGAAAAGAACTATTTATTGAACAACTTTCCAAAACTTATCGGGCAGTTGAATTCAGATACACCGGCCGAACTAAAGCGCCATGTTTTACGGGTCTTTGTTCAGCGCTGGAGAGATGGAACTGGCCTAGCATATGATGGGAGGCAGGACTATGTACCCGATCCAGAACTCGAGAGCGACGAGGATTGAATTTTGCGGAAGATACAAAATTCCAAGCAAAAAGATGATCAAAATCTTCGTTTACGATGGGATATTTATATATCCAAGTTTTTGCATAATTCAAGATGACTTTGCACGTAAAATGCTTAATCCCCTAAACCGTGGGTCAGCCCCGTGCCATGGAGATATTGTAGTTGAAGGTCCCCCGGGCCTGAAGCCTACTAGCAAGGGAAGAAAACGGACGGGATTGGTCAATTCCAAGGTTACTGACTCTTGGGAGGGGGAGCTGGCAACCCATCTGCCGTTTTACACGATCTTTACATAGCCAAGGCTGACTGCATTGCGCACACTAATCGACAGCCTTGGAGGCGCCTCTTCCCTACTCATCTTTTTCAATTGATTTTTGCTCTCGCTCTCTTCTCTTCTTCTCTTTATATCTGGAATCTCTCTGGAGAGCAACGCACTGTGTTCATTGCTCTACCGTGCCAATCTGATGTATAGGAACCTTGCAAATCACATCTTCAAATATCGAAAGCTTGTATTTCCAACATCACTTGACTTTAATGGTAAAACCCATTCAGATATTTGTTCAACATTGACCTCAGAAATACCTTAAATAGTTCTTGGCCAATTCTCCAAATCCTTCGATGCTAAACTGACACATGTACCAAAGTTTAACAGGACATTCTGTTCTACAAGGCTCCAACCTCAGTTGATTTCTCCGCAGACGGATTGCATACATCGCATACATCATCATATGCACGGAGACAGTTGTCAAATCTGCAAGTTTGGTTCATTCCATAAACATATGAGATATGTCCCCTTGCACAGACCCATGTATGCGTCTTGCAGTGGTCTCTTTTTTTCCTGTATCTTGTGTTCACGTCGCAGCTGTTGCAGTAATGTTTTGATGGATATGGGGGCATTCTATCGTGCGGGATGGTAAAGCGGTCGAGGTTTGGTGCAGCAAAATCGATGTATATTATTAACCCAAGTCTAGCAAAGTATTAGTTCCTAATACTTCTGGTATTAGAATGTGATAATGACGGATGGTTGACCTTACTGATTTGACAGAGAATGCTGTAGAGGCTAGGGGGGCGCTGATAGTGGAATGGAATAGGCAATGCCAGGGTTTATTGTATTAAAATGTAGGACTATAGCGGTCTAACGGTTGTATGAATCGACTTATTTATACTTATTGGAAAGAGGGGTTAGGAAAGAATACGGTGCTAGGTAGGTAGAGATTGGTCCCTGCAATTTCTTTCAACAACTATAACTAACTATTTACCTGGGAACACACGTACAGACGAAATGTTTCACCCTTCCCGATAAAACTCTGATATCTTTTCTTTGTTGGCTCCCCGTTTTTATGCACGGGCTGCCTGGGGGCAGCCCGTAATGCGCACAGCCCTCCAATGGGTGCATCCATATCAAAAGCAGAGCCTAACGCCTATGAAAAGAGTGCCATGTAATTTCATTGGTATGCAGTAAGGTGAAATGATGCTCAGATACTATGCAGCCCCATTAAGATAAGGTACAGGATGGATGACTCTCACCTGGGAATAAGCCCTGCGATCTCCTTTCTACTAGGGTCTTTCGTTCCAAACTAGCACCTGTGTGAAATTATGTCTCGGTAAATTGACACATAACAAGTGATTTATTTAGTTAATGCTCTAATATTATGGTGTATTTCAAATGAAACATCCAAAAATAGGCCTTCCTTGGGCGGGATTTGAACAATACACAGAGTCCTGCCCCGAATAAAAGCAACTCATAATTATGTTAGATTTCGTCTTGTTTAGGTAAAGCCTACTTTTATATCAATTATAGCTTGAGATTGCTTTATAGTAGGTTGATCCTCAGATATTGAGAGCATTGGTTGTACTAGGTAGTACGTTGAAGACAGCCTATTTCTCTCTTACATCAAACGGTGTCATATCACTCTCATGTCTGGGCTGTTGCATGATATCCTTAAAACCATCACACTAAAAAGAGAAATAGTTTCAGTTTCCTGTCTTACCATCCAGATGTCTTCAGTAGGCTTTAGTCATCATCCTTCTTATCTCCTCCATTATTCAGTCGGCAAAACGCTGAAAGTACTATCATAGTCAAAAGTTAGACTATCTCCCGTGTACATCATCTCTTTAATTCGATGGTAGTCCTGTGATCGTTATTATGTCTCAGCTTCCCTGAGCGTGGGATTTCTCTGGGAATTTCAAGTTTGAAACAAAGGAAAATTATACAAGGATCGTCAAGTCGACTACTGCCGATATATTCCCAAGCCTCTGAAATTGACTCTCCGAAATATTTCTCGGGCGCCCATGGAAGTTGTCAGATTAACCTTGGAACCTTGGAATTCATCTTTGAGGCCACGGTGTTTTGCATCTCTCTCCGTAAGCATCAGCCCCTGCATCTGACCCTTGGGCGCTATACACCTTCGTACTCGTGAGATAACCTCCAGGGCTAGTTGGTAAAGAAAGAAGGATACGTCTTGATATCCAGCATTAGTGCCATAAAAGTCCAAGCTTAGGGACATGAAAAATTGTCCGTTTGGAGTTTCCAGGTGTTTGTATTGCTAAGAACTCAATTTGTCCTGAGGTCAGAAAATGGGCGTTGCAATGATCTATTCGAAAGTGGAAATCGCCACATCCGCACAAATTTCACCAGCCCATGAAAACTGGAATTTTGAGAATTGTTGTACACCAATGTTTTTTGGAGAAAGCAGCGAAGCCGGAACGGTCTATAATAATTCCCAACGATTCGAAATTTGGGACTCAACAACATTGGAACTCAAGCAGACATTCAAAGAGTGCCTCGGCATGAGTCCTGACGATTACATTATCAGCTCGTTGATAATGTCATCTAGCCTTTGCAGGCCCCCAGGAGTCTTGCGCAATTGTCCCAACAACCAAAATCTTCACTTCCTATCTGTGAACTTCAATCACGAGAGAAATAGTCTCTGAAAGAGTGGAAACCTAGCTGGTATTATCAACAACTGCGATACTATGCCGCAAGCCCAGCCGACCGCTGCGGCCCTATCTAGGCATGGGCGGCAACAAAAGAGTGAAGGGCGGCCTAGACTCGACGCGACCGCCGCTAAACTATCCGAGGTGCGTTTTGAATGTTTGTTTGTATCTTCTGTCACCTTCGTGTAATATCCAAACTAGGGGGAAAGTTCGCATCTGACGACCCGCTTAGGATCGACGAATCCAAATCCGACGTGCTCAGAAAACGTATAGGCTGAAGAAAGATGCTTGCATTCAGAAGTCACAACAACGCGTTTCTGAATTAGAGCACAAACTCACAACAATAAGTGAACTACTCAGAGAACACCACAATATGCTAGAGCACACGTTGCAAGGCAGCCATCCTGAGCTTCTGGGTGGATGTGAGCGCATATTGGAGCTTTCGACATCTGTGCCGGATGGGCACCAGGCTGATAGTATATTGAATCCCTCTGCCCAGATAGACCAAGTGATCTTATCCGAAAAGTCCAGCCCCATGGAAGGATTTTTGAATGCCAATCGAAAGAATCCAATGTCGGGAGCAGTTGGCCGATCCATTGGGACCCAAGTCAATTATACATACTCGTTCTTGGAAACATCATTCGAACGAAGACTCAAACGATGCAGTCTCGAATATGCCTTCCGAATCTTCAACGATCCACACTCCGACCCGCATGAAGTCTTTCGATTGTTTAGACTTGTTCCATGCTTCCGCGAAAGGGCAAAAATGTACCCCTATTTCAAAAGCTTGGTCACCTCAGGCCGTGATCACTCACTGGAGATCAGCAGCTTGCCATTATACGCCATAGGTGGTGCCGGGACGCATTATGCTGACTTAGACAATGCTGGAAACCCTATATACCCCTCAAACATGAGAGTCCCTCGACGAATACTGGGTATTCTACCTCTATCGCAGGAGAATGACCCTTCAAAGGATTTTTCCCAGACTCAGCAAAGTCAACTTGAGCTCTGTGGATTTGGGGGTGATTGGTTCGATTGTCGGGATGTCGAAGGATATCTCAAAGCAAGAGGCGTCCAACTTGATGAATCTACAGTTTTCCCTACTGTGATGTATACCGGTAGGCTTTAATATTCAACTGATCTAGCGTCAATAATTTTCGGGTTGAACTCCCTGACACCGTCTAGACAGCGAACCTCGAGCATCTTCGAGACAAACTCCTCAAAATCAAACATTGGATGTGGAACTTTTCATAGAACGTGAGCGTTACCCCCAAAGAAACTGGCAAAGAATTGCTTCTGATGTGATTTAGAACTCCGGTCATGCATGGCGATACTAGGGCGTGCTCCCGGGTTCCGTCGATCCGATGTTGATATAGCTTTTCAAGCAGCACTGAAAATATAACTCCATATTAGCTTCTAGTTTACGTATGAAATCAATCGATAATAACGAGGCTGGCTTTTCCTGATAACCATCATTTTCGACAGGAATTCTGATTACATTATCGGCCTGAGGAATCCACTTTTGAGAGCACAGGCTTGCGAACGCCGAGGCCCAACAATGTGGCCCATCTCGTCATTTTCAAGTCAATTCCAGGGGTGCAGAGCTGTGAAATTTCGTTGGGCTTCACCAATTCTTCCAATCAGTACCTAGCCTCGGCAAAATTGATGTTTCAACTTTGTTCTATCATAGTATATTATGTTCCTGACATCCCCATTTGAATAACCTTGGAAACATTCTTCCAAATCCACCACATTACCAAATCGACCAAAGGTTAACAGAGACAAAATTTCAAAGTGGTGTCCAATCTGTTTTCCGAAGACAGGCGAACACCGGCTTTTTCTTCCTGCAATATGTTGAATACATTTTGCCTAATGTGCACGGTTATCGCTAGTTATAAATCCATTGCCGTGGTGATCATCATGTGCTATATGTTGCTGGTGAAATCCAGGCGTTGCCAGCGCATGGCTGCTATCGAGGCCCCTTTTCTGCAGGGTAGGGAGTTGTCGACCATGACAACGGAAGAGGCACATGGGATTATTTCTCAATTGCAGGAACTCGAGTTCCCTTATGCATTCGGCAAAGCTCGGAAAATCGCGTTGTTAAAGGTACAGTATTTTTTCACACCATTCCTGGGCGAAATAAGAGAAAAGTGAACTAACTCGCAATCGCTGTCTGTCAGGCTGGGGCTATTCCCACTATGTCCAAGCTGTTTGCAGTCACTGGCCAAAACAACAAGCGGAATTCCGGAAAGCGTGCGGTAGATACGGAGATTTTGCTAAGGGAAGCACAATCCAAGGCCAGAGATTCAGATCGGTATCAACAAGCGGTGGCGAGAATGAACTACCTGTGAGTATACATGTGAACTTTCAGTTGATTCCCCTCAATGATAACTTGGATACCACGCAAATGTCTCACACCCGATATCTTCAGCCACGCTCGGTACCGCAAAGCAGATAAAATCACCGACAACGATCTCCTTCACACACTTGGTGATGGTCTCTTCGAGATTGTCAACGTGATCAAAAGAGAAGAATGGCGATCTCTGACCGATGTTGAACTGTGTGCGCTGGGGGTCTTCCACAAGAATTTAGGCGAGGACATGGAGATACACTTCGACACACTTCCTTCAAGCAAGGAAGGTTGGAAGAATGGCTTGCATTTTGCAAATGAGCTGCAAGACTGGACCTTGCGCTATGAGGAGGAAGTCGCCAAGCCGACGGCCACAAATGACCAATACGTCCGGGTATATGTCGATTCTGCGTTATCATCACTTCCCGCTTTCGTGTGCGCCGCTGTTCGACAGATGTTGGGAGCCAGCTTGGATGAAATTATGCGAAAAAGTCTCTGGTAAGTGGGTCGATTGCTCTTGTTTCCCCGAGACGCGCGACTTCAGTTGTTCCCAGTCCACGATGGCCTGCGTCGTAACTGACCTTCTTATTCTTGAATATCCAGGTCCCATCTACTCAACTCTGCTCAATTCAATCCGGGAAGCGCGAAAAGTGTACCTGCGACATTTTTCACTTCCACGGGTTAGTGCACTCCAGCTTGTGAGCGAGGCTCCCAACGTCGAGACGGGCCTGTACACTTTCGGCAGGAAAACTCTTCAGCCATGGTATATGGAGCCCAGCTTCTGGTCCAGCTGGGGACCCGGGGCTTTGTTTGTCCGAGCTCTCGGCGGGAAGGTACCTGGCGCGCGGGGAGATCGATATCACCCACAAGGTTATGATCTGATGACTATTGGACCGAGCCCACAGAAGGGGAAGGGTGAGACAGAAATGCTGTCCGACATTGAAGTCATCAAAGGCAGGACCACGGCGTCATGTCCATTTTCGCAGGCAAAGAATGGTGGTTTCAAAACTAGTTAGCGGTTTGTGGTCTTTGGTCAAGTGCGACTCATTCAGCTCAGTCATTCAGACACCTTTTCGGTGTAGTATCCGTGGATTCATTTGAACCACTGGACAACTAGCGAGTACGTCACAGAAGTCGCAGGGACCATCTGTAGGGGAAGGCTGTTGACTGCTCACCTGTCAGTGATTGTATCAAAGTCATCATGAAAACTTAGCCCAAAGAAATATTTAGAGTTCAACGTTGGAAGCTAAAGATGAAATTTGACTTGATATTATTTCGGTCTTTCTTTTTCCCTATATCTAGTAGTACCTATTGTTATTTAAGGAATCAAGAAGTTCTTGTGAAGGACCCTGGAATACCCCAAAGTGATAAGCAAAGCTCAGTACACTCACCTTCACAATCACGAAATTGTAGGTGGTTGATTGAGTTTGTTTGTTGTTGCCGCTCATCCGATACCCGACCCGCAACCCTCCGACGTCACCGGGTTACCGGATTGGAGTGGACCGTGCGGCTTATATCTCGGGGTCTAATAGCAACTTGTGAGGGACTAAAAGAATGGCCCCGTTCTAAAACACTACTTTCAAGTGAAGGGTATTGTATTTGGAAGAGGGGAGTTGTGAGCCTTGGGAATAGTGCACGCTCTCAACCGGACACACTTTTTCACTTTGCTCACGCACGACGAGGTGGATGATTCTGACAGAAATCAAATGAAAACAAGGATTAGAAATACCAGTGCTTTTTCATTGATGGAATATAAATTTCCCACTTTGAAGGGGTGATTGCCGTGGAATGTAGAGTCTATAGTTCAGTTCCGAATCAGGCATGGTTCTGGAATTCGTCGACCCAAACTCGGTGTAGGAACTCGGTGCTTCCAAGGTTCGGTTCCGTCATTGAGTTTGATCCCGAAACAGCCCGATATCAAAGCATTGACCTCTTCTGTAGGATGGATGGGTCAAACAACTCCATGAAGATGTTGGGAGGTGAAAGTGACTAGTGACGAATATGGGTCGCGCTGTGATGGATAGCTCCAACGGTTGACAGCCTTCTCTCAGACTGAACAAAGCCGTGAACAAAAATTATGTAGCAAATCGGGTGGAGATATGCTACCCGTGGACTTCCTCTGGTGGGAACCGAAGGACGTATGAGCGCTGGCCCTGAGAGGCACACGTGACTTCACATGACGAGCCGGTAGGGATGAATTCCTTGGCATGACCAGCCCCCTGTGGTGTCCCTTTCTCAAATTTTTACCTCTTCAATCTCCGATCACTCCTCTTCCCACTCCACTCTAAACCTCCGCGTCGCAATGTCTGCTCCCGCTCCCACCCAGAAGGGCCCCCAGGGCGCCGACCTCATCGCTCGTTTCGCCTTTGCCGGTGCCGTCTGCTGCTCCGTCACCCACGGTGCTTTCACTCCCGTCGATGTGTAAGTCGAGCACCCGGGTCCTTTGTTGTGACCGGCTAACTGACCATTGCACAGCGTCAAGACCAAGATCCAGCTTGACCCTACCACCTACAACAAGGGTATGTTCAGCGCCTTCCGCCAGGTCATCAAGAACGAGGGTGCTGGTGCTCTCTTGACCGGTGCCGGCCCTACCTTCGCTGGTTACTTCGCCCAGGGTGCCTTCAAGTTCGGAGGTTACGAGTTCTTCAAGGCCCAGGCCGTCAAGAGCGTCGGTATCGAGAAGGCCCGCGAGAACCGCGCTGCCATCTACTCCGTCTCTGCCGCCTCCGCTGAGTTCTTCGCTTCCATCGCCCTCTGCCCTCTTGAGGCCACCCGTATCCGTCTCGTCTCCACCCCTGGCTTCGCCAGCGGTCTCATCGGCGGTTTCGGCAAGATCCTCAAGAACGAGGGTGTCGGTGCCTTCTACGGTGGTTTCGGACCCATCCTGCTCAAGCAGTATGTTTACCTCGAAAAAAATATGCCATATGGCGTCATGGCGTGCATCAATAAACGTTATACTAATATTTTGATAGGGTCCCCTACACCGTCACCAAGTTCGTCGCTTTCGAGAAGTTCTCTGAGATCATCTTCGCTCAGTTCGACAAGTCCAAGATGTCCGACGGTGCCCAGACCACCGTCAACCTCGGAGCTGGTCTCCTTGCCGGTTTCGCCGCTGCCATCGTCTCCCAGCCCGCTGACACCATGCTTTCCAAGATCAACAAGACCAAGGCTGCCCCTGGTGAGGGTACCGTCGGCCGTCTCGTCAAGATTGCTGGTGAGCTCGGTATCCGTGGTGCCTTCGCTGGTCTCCCTACCCGTCTCGTCATGGTCGGTGGTATCACCGCTGGTCAGTTCGCCATCTACGGTGACATCAAGAAGGCTCTTGGTGCTACCAACGGCACTGAGATCTCCAAATAAGCGCGTCGTTGACATTGCAACACTTCGCATGGTTTAGATGGAGAGAAAAGGTTCTGGCATAGAGATGGACGTACTGATCTACGCCCTTGTTTAAAGTTGAGTTGGAGACGGTTTCCTTTGTTTATTTCGATTCCCCCAAGATGTGGAGCCCTCTCCTTCTCGACTTTAGTGTATAATCGCATTGGGCCGACATAAGAAGCCATATACTTTGGCGGGCGTTATCATCTTGTTTCGGCGACCCCAATAGATTCTGTATTCTAGCCTCCGCAATTTTCTTTCCTTTTTCAATTGATGACTGGTCTTGGATTCTAATTTTCTTCCCTTCGCACTTAAATACAAAAACAACCATTAACATATCCAACAAGAATGATAGCATCAACCACGCAACAGTAATCAAAGTCGTCTCGGTTCACATCGGGCGACCTCCATTCCGATATTGCCACAATCTACTCACATCACTAGTCTTCAGCTGGCGCAATGGCCATGGGCTAGGCATGTCCGAGTTCTCTTTCCAGTTCTGATCATTCTTTGACGGGAGTACTGGGCTGAGGTTGGTGATCTCTGTCTCATCACTTGTCTCCTCCGTGGAGACCCGCAGGCCCCCCTTGGTCTTGGACCTCGCAGACACCAGGTAGTTCTCATCGTGTTGCAGAGGCTCCCCTTGGGGACTCTGTCCCTCAGTAAATACCTTGAGGTCCATGAAGTCCCCAGGCTGAGGATCGCGCACAAAACGGTTGGTGGGATCAAGAGGGAACATTGAGTCGAGGTAATGTTGGTTCAACTGATGCCCCGGTCTCGGGTTGACGAACACCTTCCCCATGAATCTGTTCTTGAGTGGGTGCGTGGGAAGTTGCTTCGTGAAGTGAAGAACTCCGAACCTGCTCGCGAAGTCGTTGCTATTGGCGTAGTGCTCAATGTGGGAAATGGCTCGATTGTGTCTTCTCCTGATGGGCTCGCCGTTCTGCATCCTGCCCGACTGTTTGTTGTGCATGAAAACATCACGGTACGGATTGTTGAAGTGGTTCGCAATTATCCCAAAGGTGTAAATCTCGAGGTACTGCAGAAGGTCTTGGGGTACCTCGTTGAGCAGCCAATCCACAATCATACCTCCCTCAATGCCACCTTGAGAGTGGAGAATCAGAACAACCCTCTTGACACCTGGTTGGTAAAGAGCCTTTTTGACCAAGACATAGCATTCTCGAACGTCTGGTGTCGCGAAAAGAAACGATCTCTGAAAGAGACACTGGATTATATCAAACACAACGCCGGAGCTGGAAATGGTTAGCGAGTAGGCCGTGCAGTACACGTTTGAATCACGCACGTTTTGTTATGGACGCCGACGATCGGACGGTGGAATGTTCGTGAAAGCCGATCAACATTGTTTTGCAGCCAGTTTTTTCTGAGTCGACAAGTCAGCGCAACCCAACAGATTTTAAGACGGAACTTACCCAACACATATTCCGTTCAAGAAGATCCAACGCTCATCATCGTGGTTCTGCCACTGTTGCGTGTACTCATCCTCGGTCGATTTCAATCCCTCGTCGGGTATACCTCTGTTCAAAAGTCGACATACTGTAAAGTTCAACAACAGAGTCCCCAGTATATACAATGCATAAACAGAAACCGGAAGATAAAGCAAGAAAGGCAGTGAAATCAAAAACCCGAGCTGGGCGAAAAAGAGAATGACATGCAGTGATATATCACAAATATTGGCGAGTGAAGGATATTGTTCATCAAGAGGACCAGAAGGCCAAGGCGCCAAGGGGAAGAACATGCATGGCATGTATAGAATGTTGCGAAAGAAAAGCTTGATGTCATAGACAAAAAGTTGCCAAGGAGATCCAGTGTATTGCGGTGCTTGCTCTATGTTTTCGCCAACCTGTCGAGGGATGACTTGGGCGAATCGAGCTGGCATTCTGTGTATATTATATTATACTGTCGAGGATGAAGATGTGAGTAAACTGCTCGTTTGGTATGAAGATCGGTAAAAAGCGACGGGGTGATACGTATTGATATATGTCAACTTAACGTCATTTCCAGCTGAACCTCCACGGCTATGCCTGCAAAAAAAGAATAATCTAGAGCAAGCTCAGTAATGAACTGAGATAGCGAGTGTGGCTTATGATTCTTTGGTTGGTGCAGACAGCCAGAATCCATGGATGTCTCTCTTGGCGGCCAGCCACAGGCGTCGCTCTCATCGGATGATTTGGAACCCCAGTGCATAATTGGAATACTAGTATTACAAACAATAATTACAGAATTAGTCAACAGTTATATATGCTTTGCGTTATTCAATTTGAAAAATTCCCAATCCGTTAACTGGTTATATGGTCGGCCTTCTTTGTGTCATAAAAGAATGGATGATGACCACCTCGTATAACGACAAACACCTAACTCTTGGCGCAAAGCTGAACGAAAAATGCAGCCACTAAGTTAGGCCTTCCTCAAAACTGCGATTTGCTTATATTACCTCGTAAAATGGAAAATCAAATCGACATGAGCCTCACGTAGCTTACATGGAGGTGCAATGTCGGTGAGCCCGGCAGTCGTTTGCCCAGCCGCTGAGGAGAGGGAGGAACACTTTGCACTGGATTCGGAGTAGCCGGCCACAAACCTATCATCGGTCACTTCTTGATGCGACTATATCGTAATCCGAATCACATGTTTCTTTCTACTAAGATTGATTGATTTGGAAGACTTAGAAAACTTCTTCAATCAGAGGTTAGGGAGGTTGGTGACAGGCCGCCTATCGGGAGCAGAGCCTTGGCAGGTCCGATCTGATCAGACATGGTTGACTGGACTAACAGCAATTGAAACATCGGGTTGGCTGTGCGGGAATCTTACTCGGAAACCTTTGATTACTTTGGAGCAATGTACCTTTTCAGTTCTGAGGTGTTTACCTCGGGATTACCTTATTTCGGCATCTCAACGTCCCGAGAGCCTCATTTCGGCATCCTTTTGAACGCCTACATTTGCTTGATTTCCAGATGCTAGTCCGAGATGCCGCAATTTCGGATCACTGGCAGTCGATCTCTAGCTTGAGGAGTTGGATTTGAGACTTGCAAATTCATCAACGTACTCTATACTTTACTCCAGCGCTGCTAGGTCGGAAGTACTCGTACTTCAGGCTCCCACTCGTGTTCGTATTCGCATTCGCAGTTTCATGGCCTCTATAGTTCAAGTAAGGCGCTCATGCTGCCACCAGAATTCCAGCACCCGTGGAGTGAGCTGTTGCTGGTGATCCAGCCGTCTGTGACATTTACGCATACATGGAAGATGGACAGAATTGCGCCAAACAAGAAACAGGCCAGAACATGACTCTGAACAAAAAGAAATGGACAATCTACAATGTACAGTGTAGAATATATGCACGATGGTGAAGGCTTCGGAGTTGCATGCTTAGATCATTCATTCATTCCTAACGCCGGGCCGGATTGGTGTACCCTGTCTTGCTGCTTGGCTTCAACTGCACTACAGTTGTATGCCACGTCTCCTCCATGGCTGGCTCACAGGTTGCTTTGGGTTGCCTCGGCAGCCATGGCAGCCGCGACGAGATCACTGTACCAGATCCTCGCCCCCCGCTCTACTTGTAACTGCTTTCGTCCACACCAAACGCGAGGGACACTCAACCCGTGACTGGCGACATGCTCACGAAGGCTCCGGGGAACGACGAAGCGGTGCTGTACATAGTAAGGTCAGAGTTGTTTGATGTTATGGTTCGGCCTTTGGTAATCACCTGGCTCCTGCCGCAGCCAGCAACACGACAGTAAACCTCCCCGGGAAATATCACGACACTGCCGTCCAGTGTCTATGTAATTGATTTCGATGGTTAGTACTGAGTGATAGAGAATATGGCGTTGGACTGTTGATACATACCACGTCATATCCGGGCAGTGGGAGTGTGCCGGCAAAGCCTCGATCGAGATATTCGGCGTAAGCCGGCAAGCCATCAAGGCAGGCGAGGATGCGCATCGTGGTTGGTATTGTTTGAGGTGATGGTGATGATGTAGTGGTTTTAGAGGATGGATTTGTCAGTGGTTATGTGGAGAAGGAGAAAGGAGAGGAGAAGGGGAGAGGAGAAGGGGAGAGGAGAAGGGGAGAGGAGAAGGGCAACTTACGTCGGAGTCCACGAGGGCGGCGCTGAGAAAGCGTCCAAGTGCTTCATGCTATTACATGAGGACCCTTATGCCTTTTGAACCTAGGAGTCAGTCAAATTATTAGGATCTAACCCTCTGCCAATAGTCTCATGGCCTCTCCAGTCTAGAATCATTCATTTTCTGCAGTAATTAACTTCTTATTCGGTCTTATATTGCTATTAATGGATTTCAGTATCAATTTCTTATGATATCCCTCTCACTGGGACCTCAGTGAGAGATGGGCTTATCAGCAGTCTGTTTGCGGTTGTCTGAAATGAGTTGACAAGTCCACAGGTTGGCTGACAGCTTATATGGAGATATCTTGTATATTTTGATTTCCGACATACCGCAGAAGCAGCTAGTTCTGGGGCCAATGATGGCACTTATCCAAATTCCTAGTGTATATGCTGGTTGGCGTTGTACAGTTGGATCAAGTGTGGTCTTGTCCTCTTGGTGCCTCCAAGGCTGCTCCCCTCAAGTCTCGCGTACCTTGTCGCCGACTATTCGCAAACAGGATTCGAGTTTGAAGTCGTTGTTTTAGATAGTCTTTCGTGAATCATACTCTTTTGCGTTTCAAAGGCACTCATCCCTTCTCGGAGCTCACCAGTGGCCCTCTGATATTGGCCTTGTGCTTTCAAACAGAAGGCAAAAGAGTAATGGGAATAGGACCATCGTCGAAAGGCATAGCAGATGTGATAAAATTTGATTTTCCACAAGGCTGTGCTGATGAGTAGAATGCAAAATAAGCAACGCTGCGTGTTTGGTGCGGTTTCCGTCTCGTCTCGTCTCTTCGCCTGTCATCTCTCCATCTCTCCACCTCTTGATCTCCCATCTCTTGACCTCTTCTCGTTGCCATTTCTTCGCACTCAGATCGCATGCCACAAAAGTCCACGCGATTTGCAAGACACAGTGCCGCCAACAGCATCGAGGCATTCCTCATTACGGCGACCGGTTTGTCGTCGCCCCGGGCTCAGCCAATATTGAGTTCTCACTCGGCGATTCGTCGAATCTCATCACCTTCATCACTGACAGACAGTGATTCTCGTACTCGCACCTCCGCCAACCTTGCTGCCTAGCAACTCGCGATGTATTCATTGTATCGCATCGGTATCGAGGTCGAGTTCATGCTGAAGCCCCTCGCCGTCCAGTTCTCTGCCTCGGAGAAGCTGAGAACTATTGTCGACCGCATCATCTCTGCATGCAATCCTCAACTTCGCGCGAGCGCACAATTGCGTAACAGAGTGGACAAGTCCTGTTCTCGACCCGAACATTGGTCTCTCAAAAAGGATAACTCGGTCATCGCCTATGAATGGAATGCTGGTAAGTCCATCTACCTTGGGATCATTGGGTGGACGGATGTACTGACAGACCAAAGTCCCCTTGGAACTAGTATCGCCGATTCTCGACTACAACGAAACGAACGCTTGGCGTGACGACCTCCGCGATATCTTTCGAGCCCTAAGCACTGCCTGCGACATTGAAGTCAATACAACATGCGGAGTGCACGTCCATATCTCCCGTGCGATGGCACCGTGGAAGCTACAAACGTTGAAGGAGCTGTGCCGCAACATATTCTACTTCGAAGATGTCATCAACACCTTGGTTCCCGAACACCGTCTTGACAACGAAATGATTGAAAGCAGCCGCCGAGGCAGTGAGCCACTGCAGGGAAAGCCCGCATGCGAGTGTGTCCGTATTGTCAACAAATGCGTGTCTACGCCTCACCTTGTCCGTGTGATGAACAACTATGGATCTCGCTACTTCGCGTGGAATCTAACCAACATGACTTCTGGAAACCGCAAGACGGTTGAGTTCCGACAACCCCCTGGCGCGAATACCGCTGAGCCCGTGCTGCAATGGGCGGAGTTTGTGGTCCTGTTCCTGCATGCGGCGATGCGATCTGTTTCCTTCGAACAACTGTCCCAAATCCCACGTTCTCTCAGTGGCCTATTCTACTTTCTGTCTATTCACATGCCTCTTGGTTATGACATCAGGGCAGTTGAGGACCTCTTGTCGGCGTCTTTTAAATCAAAGCAGCTTCAACTTGCTGCACGGGCCGAGGAGGCTGAGAAGGCCCGGGAGGCCGAGGAGGAGGCTGAAGCCGAACTGATTTCATCTTGATTCTTTCTTAATTGGCGGGGTACTAGTCGCGCGCAATTTAGCTCTTCGTCGTCAATTTCTTCTTGAATTACTGCCAGGTTATCTCAGTGCATGGTGATAGGCTACCTAACCAAAATGAACTTCAATGTATTATTCCCGAGCCTGTACTTATAATATACAAACAGATGGATTGAAAGGATGATTTCTTTGACAGTTAGACTAAAATAAAAACATTGCATAAACCTTTTCATTCAACATCTAGTAACCTTACTGTTCTTCTCTCTATTCCGAGCAACTTCATGTCCTATACCCTGTCTGAGATGCATTCTCTAGTTGCGATATCTCAATAACCGAAGATCTTGTTGGCTTGCTTTCTGAGGTCGGCGGACTTCTTATCTGGTGCAGAAGCTGTGAAAGGGGCTAAGCCCATGGCAACCTTTCCAGCCTGAGACTGGATATCCCCAACCGAGGCCCGATCCGAGAATTGGGTCTCCCCAGAGCCGCCTGGGAAGTCCGGTGGCGGAACTCCTTTCAAAAATGCATCTCGTTGCTGTGCCACGTATTGCTATTTTGAGTAAGTCAAAGTCCAAATAAATTTCAAATTCCTTCTCTTACCGCATTGTTAGGAGTCAAAGGGACAGATGGAATGTAAAACACGCAAGCATCGTCGGGTCCTGTGTTCACTGTCTCCGTGCCATGAATGGTATCGGCGCTCCAGAAAACTATGATAGTCAGTATAATTCCTATCATCAACGGTCTCGGGATCTCACCAGTATCACCAGGCTCAACTGTCGGGTAAGGAATCATGGTTTCACTGAGTCTCAGATGGGGATGATGATCAGGCGTATGCTCCTGAGCAGTTCCGGGATTAGCACCGTGCAAGAAAACATTGCCTTCATCATCATCTAGAGAAAATTTCCATCCATCCAAAGAGTCTTTCTGGGTGGGCTTGAAGAAAGGTCGGAGCATCCAGTAGGCAGTGGCAGCTTGTAGGATGGGATGAACGACCAGAGTGCCTGTCGAGCCCGTGAATCAGCATTTTCCCTCCTCATCTGTCGAAATCAATCCACGCACCTTGCTGAGGTCCATGACGAGAGAGCCCAAGCCAGCTTTGGAATGTTCGGAAGACCGAACAACCTCCTGGTCCTTCATACAGGTTCATGTTGGCATCCAAGCGCCCAGTCAAATCCCATGGGTTGTAGTCTTGCCACTGTTGCACTGTTAGCATGACACTGACTCGTTGGTGTAGCTGGGCAAGATACCTTTCCTTGGAAGATCTTCCGGTAAACATGATTGTAATGGCTATCTTCCCACCTCTCAACACCTCCGCCATCCACGTGGGGTGGAAGTCCAAAGTGCCTATCCCCAGGTGGGCGGATCTGAACTCGATCGGCGTAGGTCAATGGAATTGAAAGGTCAACTGGATATCATCAGCATGATCAACAATGAAATTGGATTTCAATTTTACCCTTTTGGTCTGCATCGGCAGTATACAGTTGATTCATCCAAGACTGCGTGGCAAGCATGTTGGGGTGTGATCGTGCCTTGACCTGAGAGGGACTCCAGTAGGATTCATAGATCACCTTTTGTCGATATTAGCAATGAAGCAATCAAAAATGGATCTATCAACCTACCTTCTTTTCAGCATCGGATGGGAATCCCTTAAATTTATGAGAGTCAAAATATCCTCGCACATCAGTCAGGAGGCCTTCGGCCACATCCTTCGGCACAACGCCTCTGATGACGGCCACACCGGTACGGCGGATACCTTCGACATCAGCTGGGGATACGCTTCCATCGCGAATGTCGGAGAAGTTCAGCTGAGGGATAATCTACGTAATCCAGTTAAAAGATAAGTATGTGGTGAAAGGATCAACGTTATCTCAGAAGACGTACCGATTCTCGCTTGGAGGCAACCTCCTCAGTGCGTACTTTCAGAACCTCGACTAACTCATCCCACGACTTTTGTATGTCTTCTTCGAAGCCAGTAGTCAAGTTGCGCTTGAGTTCGCGAAACCTTTCCGGGAGTGGAGGGCTCTTCTTTCCAGAGAAAGTAGAAAACACAGAGGAAATATCACCCTCCGCTTTATCTTTGCGGGTAAGCGGCGATATTTTGGTTGCGAGAAGACGCGCGTGGGAAGATTTGCCCTTGCAGATCCAAGGCGCAGGGACCTTGAGTTGGTTCGGACAGAAAAGTCGATTCATCATGAAACTAGCAAAGCTCCAATATTCTGTTATTTTCCGATGAGAGTGGAGGGAATGTCTTGCTTGGAAGAGGACTACTTCCCCGGGGTCAACCCCCAATTTATCTACTTTTGACTGCGGGGTTTGCGGGGATATCTACATGTAGAGTTCATGCTGGGTTTGAAAGGGACAATGGAACAATATCGCAGGTCAGCGAGCTATTGACGAAGAAGTTCGGCACACTTACCTAATCGGGTACCTGTCCCGATCTGACGAGCCAGGTGAGCCCAGTCAAGCAGCTTGCCGCTCTCCGAAAGCTATTTCCGCAGAAAGGGCGGAACATATCCAAATATCAGCATGAAACCTTCTTAAACTTACTGTGTGTGACTTTTATGGGTGCAGTACATGCATTCGTCGATTTAGTACGTGCTGCAAAGGGCAAAGCTGCCGAAGCCGACCAATCCTTTGGCCGGAGACATCGAGCATGCTAATAAATATCGTTTCTTTGAATCTACCTATGCTGTGAAACTTTCCCTGACAGAGTGAGGTGCCTTTTCCCAGTGAAGGTTGACCTCTTTTCTCCAGCCCATTGGACTTCAAGGACTGGGAGACCTCAGTTGATGGAAACAGAGTACAAAATTTTGATCAGAGCAAATAAAATCTCCGTGCCTATCAAGAGTTTTGAATTTCTCACAGAGCAAAATTGAGAGGAAGTATTATGGCTACTGCGGATGGTGTTGCTGGAATACCTCTCAGCTAGGTCAAAGCTAGTTAAAAAAGCATAGAAATACATCATTCTTCCCACCATGAAGGTGATATGGTCATTTGCGCGATTGGTTGACCCTGATTGTTTCCAAAAAGCTCCAACATCCCTCAGAATGCGTGGCAAAGAGAGCCATTGCTTTGTTGCATGAGGGATTCGCTCCCCACACAGTGACGACACCAAAGCAGGTTACTTGGGTCGTAGAATTGCTTGATCGCTAGAAGTCTGGCGTAATTAGTGCCCCAGAATGCCCATTGCCAGTTTGGCTCCCAAGAATTGGCCTTTCGGCTACTGTTAGTACGGCAATCGCAGATGAATAAATCTCAGCTGGTAGGATCTCGTACCTCGTTGTAATAAACACCAGAGTCAGGGGCAAGCTGTCGAAGTGCGTAACCGGTCTTGTTGGTGACGGCTTCAATAGCTCTGTTGGCGTCAAATGCAGAAAGCGTATCGTCCCATTGCACACTGGAAATCAAGTGAACAGTAGCATCCCGCCATGCGGGGTTCAAGGAGTTATTGACTGCCTTATGACTGATAGTCATGGTTCCCGAAATTGAAGGATCAGCGACACCATTCTGTTGTCAACCATTTGCATTAGCCTCTACTGTATGAGATGGCATGATTCAAACTCACAGAGAAACCTTGATCTCTCTCCCCAATCATCTCAAAAGTTCTGGCCAACAGTGCGGTATCTTGCACAGCCTTTCGAGGAAGAAGTCGACTCGCACGAGCACCGCGCTTAGAACCAGCATCCACGTGGCTCCAGGAGCTTCTCGATCGAGGACCACACCGGCAACCAGCTGGACATTGAGGAGGATTCCACTGTTCCATTGTGCATCTGAACAAATTGTTCAAGAGGACCAATCAAGTGCTTGATGGAACCAGTATCGGTTGTATTGAACTGGAACATGGTGTACTGGAAGCTGTGGGGAGAGCCACCGGCGGTATAGTAACCCATTACTCCTTCATCCTGGATCTCAGTCATATATCTGTGCAAGCCGGAGACCAGCTTCCACCGCGCCTTTGCTGAAGTCCCATTGCGTGCAGCCATGGATAATGTGGCGGTCGACATCGATGGCGAGGGGTAAACGTTCAAAGTCAGACTCAAAATGACGCCAAAGGTACCACCTCCACCACCACGGATGGCCCAAAAGAGGTCCTTATTCTGGCAATCATTCGCTATGACTATATCTCCATGAGGTGTCACAATAGTAGCCTCGATGATGTTGTAGGCACCCATCCCATAAAGTCCAGTCAACACTCCGTGACCACCCCCTGTCGCCCAACCAGCGACGCCGACATCCTTTGGGATGTTAGTTCAGGATATATCTTCCCTCAGGCGCCTTTCCAAGGTTGTATTACTCACCGAGCTAGTTCCAGTAACAGTTGTCAAGTTGCGCTTTCCTAGCTGATCAAGAAGCTCTCCATCTTGAATACCAGCACCGATAGTCACTGCTCTGCGCATGTTGTGGAGCCTACAATTCGAGGGCTTGAAGGAATCATGGATTTTGAGGCTTTTCATGTGATGTGTCCAAATTCTAGCAAGCTTCGTCAGTCATCATCGCCACTGCCAAATTTGATTTGATCAAGTCACATACGATAGGCTTCCATAGGCAGAGCTGTCATACGATTAGCCGAATGAAAATATTTGTACCACGAAATTCCTTTCAACTGACCTCTTTTCGGGGTTATGGCCGGTGTTCTTGATATTGAGTCGTACGTGATGCTTGGTAGCAAACTGAATGGCAGCTTTGACATGCTGAGCCGTTGTTGCGTTCACCACAAAGGGTGACAAGTTTCCCAGAGAGCACCCCTTGGAACCGGCATTGATGTCCCCTGAAACACTAGTTCCATTTGGGTACACTGGGGTGCAACTGCTGTTCGACCACAAGGGATCCGAGACCGTCACTGGGTTAGAGGAGTGATATTCCGAGTTGACCCAGTTTTAAAGCAGATACTCGCAGGAGGATTTGTTGTAGTTGGGCTCTGATTTGTAACAGACAGAGGCGGGCGGCATTGTCTTAATCAGTCGACATGACACGGTCTCATTCAAGGACGACCAAGCTTCGGCGGTAGGCCAGCATGGATCAGAGGGTGCCTTGTCTTCTATTAGTGATCAAAATTCGATGAAAATCGGAAGAATATGGGACTTACGCATTTGCATTGTTATTCACTCACTGACATCACGCCCGGTATCAGTAGCCACAAGGGAAGGGCAGTAAAAGCTCTCATGATGAAGATTTCCTGATTGGATCGGTGACTCTTTGGTGCTTTGTCTCCAGAGGAAAAGGATCAGGGAGCACCCAGCAGACATTTAAATAGCAAAGATTCATACATCGTATTCGTGTGTGAATATACCCGATCCATCGAAGGTAAAAATGGGTCAGGGATGCAGTTTGGGACACCAATAGGCAACAAGGGCCCTCGAGCCAGTTGAGCGGGTCTGTCCCCATAATCCCTTATTTTAGCTTGGGCTTTTTTTTACCTTTGGTAAGCGATGATCGAAACAAACACCAAAAATACAAAGCTAGAGGTTTTCACGCCCTTCGGCTGTACGTCGGTGGCAACACGCAAAGGCCGCGAAGCTTCTGTTCCATGGTGGTGAGCAGCCAGTTGGATCACTGTAGAAATCAGGGTGGAGCAATAAATCTAATCACAATTGAAGTCTGTGCATCAACTGCTCTGTCAGCAGCAATAAAATACATAATTCTGTTGACTAGAAGATCAATTCAAGAGGATCCGTGCTTGGCCGGCAAAGGGTGCAGTTGGAGCAACAATGTCGGGTTGTGTCCATTTTGGGAATTCTACCCGATCAACGTCATGGGAACACTTAGGAAAGGCTTGAGATTGGGAGGCGAGCAGAGGTTCGACAATGGAATATAAGAATGCTCAGAATGCTTTTCCAAGATGGTCAAAATTCACTCAAAAATACCGACTGTCGCAGTGTGAGCCGCCATAACATTTTCATAGACGCAGCGGACGACATCAACTCCCACTTCATCCATGTTTGGTGTCAGATCCAGGGGTGGCCTTTCCGCCACACTTTCTCGGCCACTCGTTTTGAAACAACTTCTTTCTGGCTCGACTTGCTTTTCCACATCAACCTGCAGGTTCAGGAAGGAAGGGGATATATCATCGGTTTTTGTTTCTTTGTCTAGCAAAGAAGAAGCAGCACCTCTTGATGAGCGCTTTGCCGCACAAAAGAAGAGGCTACTCGCAGAGCGAGGTGACGAGATCAAGAAGAGCTGGGACCGCTTACTCAACAGACTCAGAGAGGAAATCGGTACCATCGAGAGACATGGCCCGAACATTGTCCCCAGCATCGACTTCAAAGACATCCATGTTGCCCCGGAAGAATTTCAACGAGAGCTTCGGAAACGTGGTGTTGCTGTGGTACGTGGTGTGATTCCACAGGATGAAGCGAGAGGTTACAAGGAGGCCATCGAAGCCTATGCACGGGCGAATCCGGGAACAAAAGGTGTGTTGGATCCCATCGCCAGCCAAACCCCCGACTCAGCACTGATGCGGTAAAGCTTTCCCACCCAATGACCCCCAGGTCTTTGAGCTTTACTGGTCAAAGCCACAAATTCAAGCGCGATTCCATTCCAATATGCTCGAGACTCAGCGGTTCCTCATGAGCTTTTGGCAATCTTCAGATCCGGATGCTCTCATATCGCCACAACATCCTTTGAGCTATGCCGACCGCTTACGCATTCGTCAGCCTGGCGATAGCGGGTTTGCATTAGGGCCCCATGTTGATGGTGGAAGCGTTGAGCGCTGGGAGGAGAAAGGATACGGGCTGGGAGAAGTCTACAAACCCATCTTCGAGGGCCGATGGGAGGAGTACAACCCCTGGGAAGCGAGCACTCGTGTGCCTGCCGTCGCCGATCTTTACAACGGAGCTGGAGCTTGTTCCATGTTCCGAATGTTCCAAGGATGGTTAGGCTTGTCGCATACCGGACCCAATGAGGGAACCCTGCTTGTGAACCCTCTTCTGTCTATGGCCACAGCCTACACTCTTTTGCGTCCCTTCTTCCACCCTATCACGGCTCATCCCGGAGATCATTCTTCCAGAATCGCCACCGAGACATTTTTGGAACCGTCTAACTGGCAGTTGGAGCACCAGCCTACCAGTACGCTTGAGGGTGCTACTCCAGGGTATTCCCAGGAGCTCAACTCGGTACTTCATCCGCATCTGCAGCTTGAGAAGTCCATGGTTCATGTGCCCAAGATTGCCCCTGGCGACTACGTGGCTTGGCATTGTGACAGTGAGTGTTTTCTCTAATTTGTCTCATCTGAATAAAGATGCCAGTTCCAAGATGACTAACAAGGACTGAAGCAATCCATGCCGTCGATAAGGTACACCAAGGTACTGGAGACTCCAGCGTGATGTATATTCCTGCCTGCCCCGCCACAGCCGCGAATGTCGAATACGTCAAGCGCCAGAAATTAGACTTCCTGGACGGTGTTCCTCCACCTGACTTCCCTGGAGGTGTGGGTGAGAGCGAACACACTGGTCGTGCGACGCTGGATGACCTGCGATCCAGCACAACCAAGGAAGGAATGCGCGCATTTGGTTTGGGCAAGTGGAATTTGGAAGAGGACAATCTCCTACCTGGACAACGACGTGTTCTCGAAACCGTAAATGAGATCATAGGATGCTGATCTTCATCTATTGCTGGTTCTTCGCTGGATGTCATCTCTCCGACAAGAAAAGTGTACAACGGAAAACGGAGATAAAGATTCTTCGATGCCAACTTGGCAGCCTTGAGGCAGAGATAAATTACATGGTAGCATTAATACAATTATTGATCATGAAGAATGGATAAATACATCGACTCTGAATCAGGAAGTGCTTTGAGGCGTCTGTTCCGCTTGCTTCTTTCTCTCCTTTGCCTCGGCATCCGCTTGCTTCCATGAACCCTCGTAGTGATGGGTAATCAAAGCATCGCCTTGGTCAGTCGGGTATCCATTCTGTGCTGCAGCGAAGGAAACACCAGGCATGATCAAAACATCACCAACGAGCTTCGGGTGCTTGATTCCCGAAAAGTCGCGGTCGTCAACTGTTCGCCCTAAAAGCTGACCAAGGCTCTCTAGGATTGCAATGGTCATTATCTTTGGGCCGGTGACGTTGACAACATCCGAAAGCATCTCAAGGGTGATCCCAGAGACGGGGACGTGATTTGTATCCGCGATTTGTTTTAGTTTGTTGACAACTGCGTCGACAATAATCCCCAAATTCCTTGAAGACGGCTGGGCAGCGAAGGCCCAGTTACAGAATTGGGACGCAACTTCGGTCCCTGGGCCACGGTATGAAAAGTCGAACTCCAGGCCGACTATCATATCAATGTTGATATCTGGCTGTTTATATTCCGACGGGACCCAATCGATGGATGGCTTTTCGGCAGTGACATCCAGATCGCTCCAGTACCCGCCCTCGGCAAGGACAATCAGATAGCGAAGAAGATCAGCACGCAAGATTGGGATTGATAAAGCATCATAAACGGCGATAACGTCCGGTCGGTGTTGGAAATGGGCATGGACAAATTGCTCCCCGGACCGATCCGTCAGCAATTCCGCACGGAACGAGGGATTCGTATATGTCCAACTGTTGATCCACCCGAGTTGTTTCTCAGATACATCCACAGTCTTGGCTGAATGCCAGACTTTATCGGGAATATTGTAGATTGAGGTATTAGGGCCCACGATGGGGACATTTTGGTGCGTTGTGGGGGTCGGTGGGCTTGGGCCCGAGGTCTCTTCCCCGGCTTGAGACCCGACTTTGGCTGGCGCAGGGTGTCCACCGGGAGTAGGCAGCACTAAACGCAGGGGGTTCCACACGAAAAAAGAATAAAAAACAACAAGCGGAACGACAAGGGCGAAAATGCGTGCCGACCGGGAGGTTTTCAGATTGGAGAGCGACAACATTGTCCAGACAAGGACGTTGTGTCCCCGATACAATCGCTCAAAAACGTGGGATGGCGCGAGAAGAAAGAAACAAATTTCAAGGGAAACAAGGGCAAATTTCAAGTGGAAAGATGAAAGAACAAAACAATCAAAGTGCCACCGTCACCTCGATCGCCGGAGATCAGCCTGAAAGGAGGAACAAAGCGCTAAGGAGACGCCTGTGGAGTTTGCGGGCGGCTCAGCCGTTTGCTCTATCCAGCGAATCGACGCTCGTCTGTAGCCACGACCCGCTATTCGCCATTCTCGTAGGCGTATCAGATCAGAGATCGCTTCGGATAGCGTCCTTAGCGTTGGGGCGATAATTTTAGGGTCTTGAGTGGCAACCGTTGATTGGCACCCACTCTTCCCACAGCACACGTTGATTGGCGGCTTAAAATTGCTTCGCTATCTACAGAACGCCGACATATCTAGTGCCATGAATAGCCTCAATCATTCGAATCGGGTCAAACCCTTGTAACGCTGGCGAGTCAGTTGCGCTTAGGTATGAACCAGAAATACTACAACTAAGCCCTCCCCCAGTTTGATGTTCCTAGTTGCTAGTTAAGCAAAGTTGACAATTTCAATGGTTCGCATTCTCTCAGCACCTATCACGAGTTGGCTGTTGTTGTTGGGCCAGCTTTTGCGATATCATGGAGTCACCGCTCAGACAACCGCGATAGATACATCGCTGCAAACTGAATCTGGCTTCATCGGATGGTACATGGGACCATCTACAAGTGAGTAAAGTTTTGACGTTTAGAATAACTTCCTGTGAGTTGTGGGCTGACACAGTGATTATCAGCACAAGCGTTGACAGATCCAGAAACTTGGACTACTTCCGGAAACTATGCACGTGGATGTCCAAAAACAGGAGCCTGTGCCTATGCCACAGATTGCCAAAGTAACAGCATTACATACGATGATGGCAAGACTTCTAGCTGGTGAGTCTCGAATTCTTTAGTCCTTTATGCGGTTTCGAAAAAGAGTCTAATTGGAGGCCATTTCTTTGAACTTTAGCAATCAATGTCGTACTATGACAATATTTGAAACAGTTCCATACGGCACACCTTCAGCCAGCAACATTTTCTGTGCACAGGATTGGGTAGCAAATACGGTTTTCAGACAACTACCTGCAACAACTACATCCACTACCTCAGGTACTTTTTAGATTGACGAAGCCACTTTTGATTTACTGACACTTGTTACAGAATCGAGAATCACCTCTGCCTCTGCGTCAAAGTCTTTTACAACCACTACAGCTACAGCTACAACCGTGACTAACTCGTCTACAACGGCCGCATCTGCCACGCCGACTCAAGCAGAGCCATTGGAAAGCCCAGTTGAACCAAGCAAGGCGTGGATCGCAGGGGTTGTTGTCGGATCCGTGGCGGTCATTGCCTTGGCTGCTGGCATATTAGTCTGGTTTGTACGTCGTCGGCAACCAGGATCCGGGAAAGGCACTCCAACACACCCCTCTGTACAGACAGACCTGAGCTCGCGGAGGCATAAGTTTTCTTCGGTACAGGAGATGGACTCGGCTGCTTGGCCTGGTGCTCATGAGATGAGCTCGTACAAATGAGGGCCCGTGAGCATCCAGTCACAATTTTTGCAGACCTACATAGATCTATCTTCACATGACATCACCGCCCCAGGTACTGATAATGAATTTGCTTTTTATGACCATGCATGGAAATAGTTTCAAAGTTTAGATAAAGCCTTAAAGATAATAGATAGACCGACTTCACTAATGATTGAAAGTTATTGCGATATCTGGAGGTTCGTGATGTGAGTCAGCGAGTGCCCTGGCTGGCCAGCTGGCAGGCTCGGTCTCAGGTAGACTCTACAAAAAAGGCAATGAATTGCGAAGACAGTAGATTTAGACATAGACAGCTAAATCAAAACGCAGACGGAGAAAAAATTAGAGACATAAGAAAAGAGAACGAGAGGGAAGTTGAGGCCTGTCCATCACGCCACCTGACTACCATCCCGAATATCTCTCAGTGGAGAGACCAGAACATGTCTAATTCGAGCACCGCATCCAGTTCAATAGTTCCGAGTCTTTCAGTTAACAGACCAATATCTTGGGCTGAGTTATACGAGTGCCGGTTCCGAAAGTGAATTCGTGATCTCATTCAGATATTTCCATTCTCTTCGGATAGCAATCAGTTGGGCAACGTTTCCCAGTTGTCCCTCGGGGTATCTCTGAGAAACATTGCTAAATTGAAGTAGAGCCTGGTACAACTCTCTGTTCGTGTTTTGGACAGACTGTAGCTTTTGGTTGTACTCTGTCTGCAGACTGGTGTTGTAGGTCCGGAGCCAAGGGTTGAATGACCTCGTATAAGGCCTAAACACAGACTCAAAGATATTGTGGAGAAGCCTTTCTTTCGTCATCTCTTTTCTTGTTTCGTGGGCCTTTTTGGCGAATCGAAAACCGCGCTGGAAGTTGGCTGGGTGGAAACCGTACACCACATTTGTCCTCTCCCCGTTTTGTAAAAACGGTGATATTACCCGGCCTCTAGCATTTGCCATTGATGATTGCAACAGCCTCACTCGTGGGTCGTTGTTTAGTGAAGACCATCGCGAGTCCCATTGCGGACATTGGCATGCAATAATGAATTGAGGTTTGAAAGTATCAATGAAGTTAAGAGTTAACTGAGACATATCATGGATAGCTTCGGCACGATGTTGCTGATTTGTCTGGTCAATCCACTCGTCTGTCAACATTGGACACAGATCCATGATGACAATGTCGTTCAATTCAAACCCGATGCTCCTCAGGGTGCTTTGAATCCATTCAAGGGTTGCCGTCTGTTCAATCATTTGATCAAAATCCAGCTCATCGTGTTTCGGATTCAGAAGAAGTATGCAAGGCAGAGAGAGGACACCGCATAAAAGACGCTTGAAGTTGTCGAATCTCCTTTCGAATCCCGTCTCGTTCACTAACCCATGCTTGACACAAATATCTCTGGCACTGGCAAAATATGGATCATTTGGGAGAAGTCGTACGATTCCCTTTTCGTTTGTTGCATCAATACTGCGTTGAATCAATTCTGCCAAGCGCTGTTTGTTTCTTTCCTCGGGTGTTGGCGCTTGTTGTGAGGTGCTGATATGACTCGATCGCTCATTTGAATCGGCCAAGGGTAAATCCGGGGCTTCATTGGTTTCAGTTGGTTCACGCGGGATGACTGCTGAGCCCCCTCCGATGCCCGAATCTTCAGTAGTCGCTTCGGGTGGAATTGATGTTGAGCTCAATCCAAGATTCAAAGCTTCGAATCCATTCGCAAGGTCGTCTGCATTATGGGCCATGATTTCGTCTTGTTCAATTCGTGTCGTTGGCGATCTGTCTTTGGATGAATTCCTAATATGGAGGTCCTGGAAAATAGCAAAGGCAAGAAAAGGGGAGCCAGGCTTGGCTTTTAAGTCAATCTTTGACAGGAGTGTCATTCTGGGCAATATGATCCCATGCTACCAAGCGCCAATGGTAGAACTAACATGGAGTTGGGGGCGCAGCCGGTGTCCCAGGCAGCCAGCACCTTCAGTTGTTTCCGACCCAAGGATATTTAGGTGCGCTAATGGGTTCTCACGACTTTCATCCTACCACATCCCGATGGTCAACTTGTTTCAAGCAACTTACAGCCACGAATACGCGCGCAGGAAGTTGGAAGACTCAGCCTCGCAAGGCAACCGAGCCTCATCGTTGGATGTTGGATGGTAATTCAGAGCCAACAAGTGGCGTTGCAAGTCTTGGATGGTCGGTCGAACTGAGAGTGTGAAAAGGTCCGTGGGTCAACAAATCATCCCCTAGATGGGTGCGATTTTCGCGAGTATGGATGAACTGATCCTGACGGGGCTCTTTGGCTGCCTGGTTGGTCAGGCTGCCCTCGGATAGGTGGTGCATGCTGAGAGCTCTCTCTATCTCTCTCTCCTCTTCTCCTCCTCGTCTCACAATACATCACCATACATTCCTGCTCTTTTTTCAATGGCTCCTGCGCTTTTTCAGGCTCCATGGTTGAAACACTGACTCATGTTTACAACCCGATGGTCTTGCCTCGTGGGAAAGGCGCTACTGTCACCCAACACGGTACCTTTGACATGGTTTCAGCGGCAAAGTCGCTCCAGCATCGGCCAGGCGTCGATGACGGCAGGAGGCTGTAGAACTGTTGGTCAGACCGTGATCCAGCCACGCGCAGTGATCCGATTTTTTTGGGTGTTTGGTGTTTCACCGGGCGACTTTGGAATTACAGCCCATCGTATTATCGAGCGCCAGCTTTTACACGTGCGATGCCTGCCGAATACTCCAGATTACACACGTTGATGGTCCCTCATCCGAAAATCTCTTGATACATTTTGATATTGATATTTTCTAATTTTCCTCTCTTTGCTTTTGCTTTTCATCACAACTCCATCCACGGGCGGTAAACGTTTCCTTGGTCGATAATCCAAGGTGAAGATCGCCCGGGTAAATTACCATCTGCATGACTAGCTGTATGAAGCTCAAGCGCCCGCTGAGCCTGCGGGGCTGTACAAGGCGCACTTCCTCAAGGCTCGTCTCATTTAAATTAATCTTCTCTGTTTTTCACACTGATGGTCAGATTCGGCTTTACACACTAACTAATCAACATAATGAGTCGGTCCCTTTGCGGAGCTTGTCCGGTTTTAGAGGTGTTGCAGTGGCGTCAAGGTGAGAATTTCACCTCGTCACATTCGAAATTGCTGACAAAATAGGTAACGTGTGGGAGCCAAGTCGTGTTTATCCCGAAGACTTGATCAATTTACAATCTGGAGACCTGGCTCCGATATCAAAAGATACCCCCGTTTCCGTCATGTGAGGCAGGCCTACTGTGCAGCTGCCGTGACATATATGTTAACCCGATTATTACCAGAATCGCATCGGCAAACAAGATCCGAGATTGCCCAAAATGCCGAAAAGCATTAAGTGAATTCTTCCATATGCGCGACACATGGTGGTCAGAGCACTATAAGAAATCCAATGGCTACTTTGGATGCGAAACCACTCGCGATGCGGGAAAAGTGACAGGTGTCAGTGAGTGCATCCGGACTCCACTAGCCGAGTCACGGCTAACCGAGACAGACACTTGGGTTTACTTCGAAGTCAAATTGCTTCCTAAAAACATCGAGGATTATTATTGGAACAAGCTCAACGTGTTCACGCGGTGGGTGGAAGCCACCAAACAAACATTCATTCTCGTGTTTGATCCAAAGTTTGATCCAAAGCCGTCCATTGCGACTTGGTTAAAGACTCGCTTCTGGGCTTTGATCACGCACTTCTGGGTGATCCATATTGGCCGTACCCAACTCTTTTTGACATCGTCGCAAATCTTCAAGAATCTGCCGTGTGGCTCATTCGCGACCAGGTGAGGGCTATTGAAAAGGATCTACCAGAGCCAGGAACAGTTCCAAGCCCAGATTACCGAAATATGCACGATATCGCTCGTCATGCTATTCACGTCTGTGAGACTCTGGACGTCGCCGTGCAAACTATTGAATCCGTGCAAATGCATTATGAAAAGTTCCTTGGATCCAAGCCCCAGCAGCACGATCTCGCGCTTGATCAAGACCTTCGCGCCCAACTGGAGTTCTATAGGGGTTTCATTGCGAATCTACGGCATCGCTCCACCTCGAATGAAAAGCGATTGCAGAATGAAATTCAACTCGCCTTCAATACCGTTGCCCAGCATAACGCGGGAACATCCGTTGAGATCGGCCGGGCTGCGCAGATCGACAGTTCTGCAATGAAGACGATCGCTTTTGTCACGCTGATCTTCCTGCCGCCCACATTTATATCGTCTATTTTCAGCATGTCTTTCTTTCAAGCGGGCGATGGAGGTGGTTGGGGAATGTCTGATAACTTTTGGCTTTATTGGGTCTTTGCCGTTCCGACTACCATTGCCACTGTCTTGATCTGGCAATACTGGCATAAGTTCTTTCCAACCGCCGACTGCAGCAAATTGTCAACAGGAGCCAATGATCCTCCTGCGGCTGTGGAGATGGTTGAGCAAAAATTGCCCGTTTGAAAGTCCGAGGCCGGAGCCCCTTCTGGTACCTGTCCGGATCACGATCACGAGATTGACATGAATATTACGAAGACTATGAATAAGATACGAATAGATTATGAGTCTCGCGCTGGATTTGAAGGGGCCGATGATGACCCAAATCGAGACGGAACTATCATGTTTTAGTCCCATTTGTGGACGTTGCTCAGCCAAAGCTCCTCGAGCTGACAGAATTGGGAATGAACAAAACCGCTTCTCTATAGAAATATATTAATTGATCACCAAAAATGACAACCGCTTTTTTGGCCTTGAACACAATTTGATAAAATCGTGCGCCCGCCCTGGCAAGTGAAGTTGTTCCAAGGTTATTCTGAGTTACCAGCAGACTCGTCTCCCTCGGCTTTCTGTGGCTCGACAGGCTTTCCAAAGAGCTTCTCCATGAAAGCGTCCGATTGCGCAGCATAATGGCATCGGGCCCGGATGCCTGCACCGTATTTGTAAAATAGGAAGGGCATGGGTACACAGGCAAGTGCCAAGAATGCGGGGATACTCGACGCCCAGTGGATGCCTAAGTTCTTATACATGGGCGTAGTGAAGAGCGGGAAAGCGGCACCAAAGATCGACCGCAGCGCAGAATTCGCAGCAAGCACAGATGCAGCGTAAATCGTGTATGCATCGATGAGATAGTTCAACACAGGGAGGAAAACCATCACCATGCCGTAGCCGAAGGGAACACCGGCTGCGACGGGTGCCATCCAGTGCACATCGGGACCGTTGGTCCACGCAAACCAGAAAAGGCCAACGGGGAGTGCGATGGCGCCGTAGAAGGAGTCCGGTAGACGTTCCTCTGGAGAGATGCGACCGGGCGTTGAGAGGACCTTCTTCTTGTAGCGGAAGTAGAATGGGAATGTGGCCACCACGGAGAACAAGATACCGACCAAGATTCCGAGGAAGGCGAGGCCGCCAAGACCTTCACTCCAGCCGCGTTCCACCTGGAAAACGATAGGGAATGCTGCGAACATGAGGTAGAGACTATTTAGGTTAGACACCATCACAAGATTCCCTAGTTGAAGGGGATGTCGCTTACATTCCATAGATAATGGCGAGATAAAGCGAAAGCAGAAGCACAATAGGCTCGCGGATTAGAAGCACCCATGGTCTGGAGAGAGCAACCTTCAAAACTGCGGCGGGTGACTTCTTACCCTGCTCGATATCGACTTTACTTCGGTAGAGCTGGCCTGATTGCTTGGATAAACGCTCGGCGCGCTTGCGCAATAAGACCGGTGCGTACGTTTCCGGCAACACGAAGATCATAACGATGGCCAACACGCCTGCAAAGGCAGCTAGAAGACCCTCCACCCATCTCCAACCCGCAGATTCAGATAGGAAACCTCCAATAATGGGGCCAAGAGTTGGACCTAAAAAGGGAGCAGCGCAATAAAGCCCACTCGCTAATCCGCGACTGATAGCAGGGAACGTGTCTGCAATGATACCACCCGAGACGGCCAAAGGAGCAGAGCCTAGCGTTCCAGCGAAGAAACGTAGGATGATAAGCGACCAAATGTTCCGAGCGCCAGCTGCACCAGCCGTAAAAGCGGTGAGTCCTACTGAGCTGGCGATCATGATATAGCGACGGCCGTAAATCTCGCTGAGCGGAGCCCAGACAAGAGGGCCGACAGCAAAGCCAACGACGAATAGCGAAATTCCCAGAATGGCGACCTCCTCGCTGATTTGAAAATCAACGATAACTTCGTTGATACCACCGGAGTACGCAGACGAGACCAGGGATACTGCCATGGTGATCACGCCCACCAGGATCGTTATCAACCACTTGCTGACCTCGGAGAAGTTCATGGGATCGCGCTCGTCCTTTTCTGACCATGCAACTTGGAAGGGGTCTTCTTCTGTGCCTGAACCCTCATAGTGGCCATTGACGATGTTGGCAGTGACAGCACCCTGATCGAAGACCGCACGCCAGCGCGGGACGCTCTTCGGTTGAACATGGTCTTCAGAGACTGTCATGATCGCGAATGAGATGAAAGAGGAGTTTTCCTCTGGACTCGGTGTCCATATTAAAAAGATCGCATTAAGCTCGTGCACGAAGAATCTTCATTCGGTGGAGCACCGAAAGTTGGGCAATACAGGTTGACATCACTCCTGAAAGCAGGAGGTACACGTAGGGCCCATCGAAAATAAAAAGAAGACCTCGGGACCCGTCCTAAGTGGTCCCGGGTAACCGAATTAGGTTGGCTATAGGATACCAGATGAGATGATTGGCCTCATGTGTGGGTTAGAGGCGAAGATAGTATCGGCGATCCTCAGATTTCTCAACCCCACCGAACCTGAGATCTGCGCGGCAATAGGTGTGCTACAGACAAATATTTCTCTGCTCACACTGCACACTTTCTCCGATGGAAAAAACGGTCAGCTGCCGCATCGCCTGCCTGCATTTCTGAATCTCATTGAGAATTAATAGCCCCATACACAATTTTCTACTCGTGTGCGGTCCGCGATAATTATCTTCACCATGATTAGATGAACCCAGGGGAAAGGTGTCTCACGATAATTGGGTCTATCTCTGTGCTGACGGCGATCCGATCGAGATCGTCGGCGCTGATCGCTGACGAGCGCGGGATCACTCGGGCGAACGCCGGGTGAACATGTCACACACCACAACATAACCACATATCCCTAACCTGCAAGGTGGTGACGAGGGAAACTTGAAAAACGAGGGGGGGTTTATAAGAACTCTAATTCGTCCAACGCGCCTTCCAAGCGCCATGGATGTACAACAGGAAACTGCAACGCGCAGGGGTCTTCGACGTCAAATTTGCATCAATAATACCAGTGGCCTGCAACTACGAGTAAGTGCCTGAGTAACCGTGGAAAAATGTTGCCCACTAAGTCCGACCGAAGATTCCTTTGGGAGTCTTTTCAAGAAATCGATCAATAAAAGATAGGGTATGTCGATACAGTCCATAGTACGGAGTATGCCTTTCCAGGGTAAACTTCCCTGCTACCACGGCCGCTGAGCGGCACTAACCCAATTTTCCCACTCGGAACCTTGGAAACTCCAACTGCGACCACAAACAACCCACACAGTGCGGAAAATTTCGCGTTTAGCAACTTCTTAGATCTCTTCAATCTCGATCCAAGCACATACGACCACAGGGTGTGGAGAACAGGGCTTCCCGTCCGCTCAGCCGTACTTAAGCCACAC